>WBNO01006095.1:0-12813 GCA_013400575.1 Peucedramus taeniatus
ACAATCTATAGTGATGAACATCTCTTGAAAACCATCTCAGTTTTTCAGGAAGCATCTTTTATTCTTTATTTCTTGAAGGTTTTCAGTTTCTCAGACTTAGCAGAGGTGCTGATTTGTTACTACTATCAATTCACATGCTGGGTGTTCATTTTCCACTGAAAATTGTATTTTTCTGGAAAAAGTATAGAGGCTAAGACTGTGACCACATTTGAACTAGAAATGCTTGTCAGTGTGGCAATACTGGTTAGGGATCCGACTTTTACAAAATGCTTTCCTGAAAGCAACTGCATATTCATTAGGATATTTATATCACATAAATGGCTTCTGTTATTCTAGCTTTCGTCATCTAAGCAGCTACAATAAATATGATCAGCAAACTTGATTTTCTCACCAATTACACCTATCCAGAAAGATAAGCCTGACTACACTCAGATCTTATCACAGTGGTTTGAATTCCATAAGCTCAGATTATTGATTTCTTCATATATAGGCAACAATGCTAAGGAATAAATCTGTTGAAAACGGATTAAATGGATGACTAATTATCCATGCTTCAGTAGCAAACAAAGTAAAGCTTTGTTTGTGTCTACTAGGATGATTATATAACTCTGCAGTTCTTTATAGCAAATATCTAATTATAAAAAAGCTAGATTTTCTTCAGTACTCCCTACTGGTTTGTTATTATGTGCATGTATCAGCAGCTTGCACTGAAGATGAATTGGGATAATCAGAACAGGCATCCCACTGGATTGACTTATTGGAACATTGCTGCATCTGACTGAGGCCTCACGAGGATTTATATCTCAAAGGTAAGAAGGAGGCAGCCAGAGATTGTATTTAGCTAAAGAACAAATTCCATGTTTGTGCCTGATTGCCCCCAGAGTGTACTTTGTTTCTGAGCCTCTGACTTACTGGAAATAATGATAAAAGGCTGAAAGACATTATAAGGAATCTACTTCATTTAAAATATGTATTTTTGTGATGTTTAGCTTTGAAATAACAGCACTAATTTCTTAGTATAATTTTTTTGTAAACTGTATTACTTATGCTAAAAAAGTACAGCAGAAAATGTACTACAGTTCATGTTATTTAAACTGCTATGCTAATAGCAAATAGCTGATATTAGTCACCTTGCGAATTCAGACTTAACAAGTACAGTATAATTACTTTTTAAAACTCATCCCAGCTTTATTGTAAATCTTCAGTTATGCTTTTTAATATATTATTTTCCTTATGTTTCATTTTTACAACCATTTATGCATATGCTTATTTTCATTTTCAGAATAGAGTCCTGTGAAAAGCCTAGAGCAGTTCCTGGTTTCCGCTCGTGTTCTTGGCCTGAGAAGGAAATTTACATTCTGCTGCATTTTTCTTCACTCCCATAGGAAAGATGTTCCTTTTCCTTGGTATATCACAGCAATACCATAGAAAAAAAGACTTAATTAGAGAGTGTAACCATTCCAGAGCAATTTTCCAACTACTTTACAAAGCTTCATGGATAACAAGGAATGGGTTTCTTCTAAGATTTTTCCTACATCAGTAGGTACAAGGTGACCTAAGATTGTTCTGCCTGGACTAACCAAGGAAATGTAGAAATGAGTATTTATGTACCTTTCTCATGTCTGGAATGAGTCAGGTGTGGCTGAATGAGTGAGCTGGATAAGCAGTATATGTTTGTTCTGCAAAGGCAAGTTGTTTTAACTCAGGTGTATTTTCTTCAAATGAAGCTGCATTGTTTTTAAATCTGAATTTAGACCTACAAGGAGATGTTCTTTGCCATATAGGCTTGTCAGACACAATTCTTCTAGATCAGATTGCTGATCTTCAGTAATTTTCTTTCAGATTAGATATACTTTCAAAGAAATAACAACTATTTTCTGCTTTTTTGACTCACAAGCCAAGCCTAAACTTTTGTCAAAGACATTTGTGTCCTCAGAAATGCTGACCTTTTCAATGCACTGGCATTCACCCAGGCACTTACACACTTGTCTCTTTGGAGTAAAGATGTGTTTGGTTCAATTTTGAACAGCACAGACACTTCCACATTTCACCACTCTAGTTTAAGTGTTCTCCATGTGTCAAACGAGAGAGGTACTGAGACCTTGACAGGCACAGAAGAGTAAGAATGATATAAAATGACCTTTGGAACAATATGTCTGTTGCTGTTATAGTGATATAAGCTATTTATTATTATGTAATGACTTTGCAGCCTCTGTGTCACAGAGGAGCATCTAAAAAATTCATAGCTTTCTTTTTTTTTTTATTTGTCAAGACATGAGTGGGGAGTACGAATAAACATTTATCTTTATGATCTCTTTGCAAGGGATTATAATAATATAATAATTTCAAATATAATTTCAAAGCCTCTCTGAAAAAATCACTTCTGATAAGCTGGTAAGAAGTGAAAGAGTAAGATTAAGATAGGAAAGAAGGAGTTGAATAATTACTAGCAAAATAGCTGTTTGTAAAGTTATGCATACGTGAGAGCAAATTCTTCACAGAGAGAAAAAGGGGATTTGGTTTTATGCACTATCCATCTATTTCCAATAGTTTCTTTTAAGGGAAGTTGGCAATTTTTTCCTGCACATCTATCTTTCTTTCTTTCTTTCTTTCTTTCTTTCTTTCTTTCTTTCTTTCTTTCTTTCTTTCTTTCTTTCTTTCTTTCTTTCTTTCTTTCTTTCTTTCTTTCTTTCTTTCTTTCTTTCTTTCTTTCTTTCTTTCTTTCTTTCTTTCTTTCTTTCTTTCCTTTCTTTCTTTCTTTCTTTCTTTCTTTCTTTCTTTCTTTCTTTCTTTCCTTTCCAAAAAGTCCTTCAATGGCTTAACAACTTGGCAAGTAAGGTTTAAGTTTAATCCCTGACAGAAGTATTAGAAACTTACAGAAGCTCAGTAGAATGGTGAAAACAAAAATAAACAGGAAACTAGTACTTCAATCAGCCAGGAGCTGAGAATGACAATAAAGTGTTGCAAAACAAAAGGGCATTATTAAAGTTGTTTGAATCTTCTACATACAAAACAAATAAACAAAAACCTGGAAGAAACCAAACCTCTTGTTTTTCATTAACATTTTAATTCTTATTCAATCTTTTCCAGACAGCAGAATGTTTCCGCCCTTTGCAAATTAAATTCACTGGTGAGTAATGAAGTAATACCAATAATTAGGTTGGATCAGCCAAGGAAAATATTCAGGCTAATATATCCCAAAATACAGGTTTCCTCTTTCAGACTACATGGTACCTACTCCCTATTTTGTCATCTTTGATGAAATGGCATAGAACTAAAATGAGGAAGAATCTTCCTTTGTATGAGCCAAATTATATGCTAGAGTAGTGAAAGGCAGATTTTTTTCCATATTATTTCATTCCTTTTGAAGCATCCTAGAATCAGATTTTTAATAAAGGACCATATTTGAGTTCTTCCTTCCTGAACCCATAAATGAAGCCTCAAAAAATATATTATCCTGAACTTGGAGAGTAAGTCCTTAAATAAATGTGTGTTCTGTCCTTCAACATTCATAAACAGATGTTCACAGCTGGGGCTTTAGCATTCTCTGCTCAAGAAACCTGTAACTTTGTAAAATGTCCATTGTAAACAAAATTTTTCTTTCTGTATCAAAGTAACATTAGAAAAATTCCAGGTGCTGGACTTAGAGTTTTTGGTCTCATCTTGTCTTCTCTTACCTGGCAAGTGTTTGTCATTGGCTGGTGAACATCTTTGGCAAATATATCAACACTGTGAAGGACAGCAATGTCTACTTTTATTTCCTCTCTTCCTATCTTGGTATCTTACAGGAACTACAGTGGACAACACAAAAATATCTCAAGTTATTAAGAAAATTAGAAATTTATAAATTCAAAGATTTTAGCAGAGAGTTTATATGTAATTTCCCTTAATCATGTGATGAAGAAAGGGATAAGACATCTAAGTACAAAGAAACATGTTTTTTTTTTATTTTGTCTATTCTTACTTGGTGAGGCAGGATCTTTTTTATGAATTAATATAGCGTAGGCCACAAGTGTATGAAGATTACTTCTCAGCATGCGAGCATATCAACAGGCATTTGTCTTCTTTGGTTTTCAATTCCATTTTTTAAATTTTTTTCTCTTTTTTTTTAATTTGGTTGATTTTTTTTTTTTCTCCTCAATTTAATCTTTTGTCTGATTTTAAATCTGTTCCAACTAGGAAATTTTACAGTACTAATGGCATTGTCAAATAACTTTCTATGGAATATAAAATTTCAGTGATTGTGGCTTGCTCTAGTAGCTGCTACAATAATATTTTTTTAAATGGTAGATAGCTGTTAGTGATTTTATACATTACCTCTCTTCAGCATCTCAATGTTAATTGGTTTCATGTCAGCATGATTAGCTATTTAAGTGTTCCTTTTCTCCCAGGGGGAATTAGTGTGTTATTTATAAGAAATATATTCAGATTTATTCTATTCTTAAATATTTATATTCATGTTTTCTAATTTAAAAGATGACTAGGTTGCATATAGTTATCCCTTTCCTGACTGCCTTTACATCAAGTACTTATTGTGCAGTCTTTGCCCTACTTTCGGTCATTTCTTTTTATGGATGTAGTAAAGACAGCAAGGACAAGAGGAGTGATTTGTCCAAGGTGACTAAGCAACCTAGAGCAGCAGAGTCATGAAGGCAACAAAGGTCTTCTGAGACACACAATACTTTATCTGTTGATGTGCTCAGACTCCTTGCTAGAGAAAATTGCTGTTGCTTTTGCCTTTTGTTGCTCTGCAGAACCAATGCATCTCTGAGGGAATGAACCAGGCTTGGTTCCAGCTGGCACCTCATCAACCAAATTCCTAACAGTCAGATTGCAGGGTCTTTGTAGGAGATGTGCGAGCCAGAGAAAAGCCAGCTTCACTTTCAGAGTCTAGGATGAGTTTGGGAATGGAACAGTTAGAGTGAAATACCACAGCTTTTTTACATTTAAACTGAGAACTGAGCAGAAGTAGTATGGAAATCATTGAGAGACAATAAACAAGAAGTTTCCAATCCTTCTTTAATTATTTAGATTTTTATTTTAGGGCCAGTTAAAAGGGCAAAGCACCAATTTAAGGTTAGTATCAGCTGTGGTCTGACTACATCTACTTATCTCTCCTTACCAGCCTACTAACTCCACACATGAGAAATTAAATCCTCAGGATGTTAAGGGATACTTGCCTAAAACTTCTACAACTCTCTAACTATATTTATAATAATATTTTAATAGAGAAAGAAAAAAGCAGAACTACAGTCTACTTTTTATTGTATCTGTTGTCTGTTTGCTTAGAGATGACCAAAATATTTTTAGGAAAAGTTTATCTGACAAATTTAGTTCTTATATATTACTCATTAAAAGACTGCATATTTAATCATTTGCTCACTATTCATAGTTGATTGAAATTTTTATAAAGTAATGCAAAAAAAAAAAAAAGATGTTATGATGTATGAGATTTTTAAATCTTTACTTGTTTTCAAGGTAGGAAATATAAAACATTAAATACTAAGTAGTGGGGAAAAGACCCAGATGTTGGCAGTTTAGAAGCTGTAATAAACACTTTTGTTTATCATTCTCTTATCAGTCATGTTAGTCATTGCTCAGCATAATGCAATCATAGTTTCTCTTTCCTGATATGTTTAACAGCAATAGAGGGAAGTTGTAAGCAATCCACTGGGCTCCAAAGAAGGAAGGAAGAGTGCAGTCCCCTGTGGTTTTGGCTTGCTGTTGTTTTCCCTGTGTCTGTATCCCACATTAAACAGGTCATGTGTCCCCCATTAGACCTGTGTGCTACAGGAAGAAATGAAAAAAACAATTTGCTCTAAATCAGCTTGGGCAAACTCTTTTATTTTGTCAAATTAGCCAGAATACTTGATTTCAAATTTATGCCAGCTTTTATGGGTTTTTTATGTTCCGTGCAGGAGAATAGGCTAGGCTTCATTTGGCATAAAGTTGCTGATAAAAACTTAACTCATCAGGATGCTTGAAGATATCTGGAAACAGCAGAATAGAAGCAATCTGGACTGGCACTCTACATCATTTACACACACTCTTTTTGATCTGTCACCAGAAGCCATGCAGACAGTTTAACATATTGTCACACCACAGCCAGATACAGCTTTGAATGAGATAACTGGAGGGCTGGAGACAGTGTTGCCAGCCCCGTGCAGCTGTACCAGCACTGTGCTGATAGCACTATCTTGCTTTTGGGCTCCTAACTTAGTGTTTCAGCTTGACACCTCACTGTGCAGTGTGGACATGCTGTGCTCTGGGACCTGAGTGGACAACTTGATTTTGGCTGCATGCTAAAAAAAGAGCATGAGATTTTACTTTGGTCTCTTAGACTGTCTTTCCTCATAGATGGAACAGACAGATTTTTATAATTTTCAGTTTGGATTGTGTCTTCAGACAGATTTTTCGACCATAAAAAAAAAGATTAGGACCAGATCTGCTTTACAGTTTTCTATTGTTTTTTTAACTGAAAGGATTGGACTATTACAGTGTTAAAGGAAAAAAACACCATCAAACCAGCACATTCTTTTTCATACAATCAAAAAAAAAGTGTACTTGCTTCTTTGAAATGATTAGTGAAATGCTGACAATGAGCTGCCATCAGCAATGGTTGCATTGCTACCAGCTTACCAGCTATATATATATATAAATACACATACATGGTGTTTCAATGATTTATCAGAGCTATTAAATATTTAATACTTATTGGCTGAAGTAAACAATCAATACTCCATTGAAATCACTTTAGGCCATTTATTCTAGACATCGGTACAGGACAAAATGAAAGTTTTTAATCAGAATCAGCTTGAAAACTGTTTATAAACAGAAAACACCATTTTTATTATATAATATACTCATAGAAAACTTTTTCATCGGCTTCTTGATGGGTTGGAAGCTTTATTCTGTCTGTGAAAAGGGTGTGTGGAATCACAACCTCTATCTGCAACTACTCATAGTCCTAAGCTCATAGAGTGTTTGGTTGCATGTTAGAAGCAGTACTAAGCTAAAAATTTCAAGTTAGAGCCATGAGCAAGAAACAAGGGTCAGCAATCATCATTCTTAAGATATTGTCAGGAAAACAGGTTTTAGCATGCAACTCATGTATAAACAAATTTACCAATAATCACTGCCTCACACTCTTCACAAATTATTTACTTTCTGAATTTCTATCAGATTATAAAACCCAATACAGTGGTCAATACCAGCCTATTTTTTGCTGTCAGTCACACTTTCTGGTTTTCAAATAGTTCCTTTTAGCAGTGAGGGAAAATGTATAAAACACTGCAACACTCACATCCTATTGAGATATTTCTGCGTCTGCTAAGTTGAATTACAACAATTTGTTTGTGTTAAAACAGTTTAATATTATGACTCTCTAGAAGAATAGCAGAACTATGTCTGAAATACACGTTGCATGCATCATACAGAAGTTAGCAATTATGACAGGTTCAATACATTTTCCCATTATGTTCTAACTGCTGTGGAAAAAGTTAATTGACCATTATCCAAATCCTAGACATCTTTTCTTTTCTTCAGTGTCACACAATGTGTTCATCTCTTGGCATAGGATTTGATGAATTTCCAGCACTTGGCTTATACCCCTTTTCTGTGAGATAAAGTATGCATCCAAAACGTTGAACCAGTCCTCTCATAGCTATTCAGTAGCCAAAAGAGAGTTCTGTAATATAAGTGCAGTTTCCAGAACTTTTTCATTTCTTGCCTTGTTTAGGGAAAGAATTTGGTCAATGTCTAACTGGCTTTCAACAATACAAATCATAATTTGATCCAGTTGAGAGCTTCTGCGTTTGCTGTAATGAAATGCTTCAGAATATGAAACAGAGATCACTCTGTGCCAGGTTTTGTTTAGATGCTGATGCTCTGCCAACATACAGAAGATGGAAACCTACTTTGTGAAAATAATCAGACTTGGAAGGGGTCAAACTGCTTATTACATTATGGTATTAGGCTGATTTAGTTTGTTAATGCATTTGTACTGCTTAAATAAATGTTTGAAATGAGCCCTTTGGATTCATATATGAATGTTTTAATGGAGATTCCCCTGTCAGAGGTTACATGGCACAAAATCTTTCATTCACACTCTATGCTTATATACCACATGGCACTGTTTTTTCTGCTGTTTGCAGGATATTATAGACACTTTTTATAATACTGTAATTTAGAATCATGCCTTATTATGTATGCTGGCTTTTTATATCTGAACCTCTAATTTTCCCATATGAGTGTGATTGAAACTGCTCAAAGCAAACCTTCCACAATTGTGTATATTTATTCAGAGTGCTACCACCTGTTAAATAGGTCCCCAGAAGTTATCTGTAGAGCATACTAATAGCTCACCATACAGACCAGGACAGAGGTGACACATCTGTTCACATGCTCTTATGGCCAAACCACAAACAAGAAAGGAAATATTTTATGATGGATTTCATGTTACTGCTTAACAGGAGACAAAAAAATGGAGAAGGAAAGCTGAGAGCTCTACAAATCTGTGCAAGATTCAGTATCTGGCCTGTTATGCAACTCTTTTACAGGTTTCAGCAACAGCCATCAGTGGTTGTGGGGAGGGTCACCATCCTGCAACCACAGGGTGATGTGGCAGAGCACAGACCAGACATACAGTAAGGTCCAACAAGGAGGTTAGTGGCTAATTCTGTAAAATAGCATCAACATGAAGAAAGGATTAATATACACCTAGCAGAACGCCCGTGTTTGGTAACTGAGGTAATGAGGTACTTCTGCCTCCATGAGGGTGTTCTGAGATGGCTCCAGAAATCTAATTAAAAACTCACTGCTTTTTTCTGAAACATGTCCACCAAGACTTACGTGCCTCATTAGGGTAGCTTATTATCTATGTGCTGCAGAGCTGGGGACACAGATTCTGACAGGTTATCTTCCTTGTTACCCTAAATCTATTCATAGAAGCACTTAATTTGGTGCTTCTATAAATCTTCATATAGATTTATTTGCCTTGGACACAGGGAGAAAAGAGGCTCTAGGACTTTGTGTAGAGAAAAAATCTCAAGGAAAAGTGTTTTCTCTGTCCCCAGTCATTATCTGTATTGCACATAATTTAAGCACTATGTGTACTGCACATAATGCATATAGTTGGAGGCAGGTATAATGGTATGATTTCAGTACTATTTTCAGTAACATTGTTAAGTGCTTTACTGAAATTCTAAAATCTGCTAGAGATGGTTTTGGGTGTTGCCAATGTAGCTTTGGGACAGGGAAAGAAAAGATAGTCAAAAACATCCTTTTTCATGATAGAAATCCAACATGGCCATGAGTATTTTAGTCCCATTATTAATTACAACTGTAGAACTGCAAATGCAGTCTTGTTGAATGAAAGCTGCATTTAAAAAAATTAATAACTGTGGTTGTGTTTCTTGTGATAGTATGGAGAAGGATGAGGTAATAATGCTCAAATTTCAGGTTAATTGGGATGTTTTTATTTGATATTTGTAAAGTTCTTAAGATATTCCAGAGATGTTTCTGCAAATCTTGCTAAACTCCCATCAGCATGTTCTTCATTAATTATACATTCTGTACTGCACAAATACCATGAAATCCTTTGGAAATAAATTAATTTTTATTTTTTTAATATAGGAATAAGTAGGTATAATATCCATTCATTATAGTCCATTGGTTTGCTGTAGGACTCAAAGGAGGCAATGAACTTTTCTTGCCATGCAAAAAGAAATAATCATGTTCCTAGCTGCCCCATGAAGAAGATATTTTTACTTTATCAGCTCCATGGTATTATTTGTTTCACTCCACTATCTTCAATCAGCTAAACATTTACTGTAGTTTGATTTCATTTGTTTTAGTGACTGCTTTCCATTTTTTTCATTAAACATGTATTATTCTCTTATATGAGGAAATGCAATTAATTCTGAAAGTTTTTAAAGACTCCTACTTTCATAAATAGAGTGACTATACTTATGACACTTTGCTTTTTATTCTGATGTGATTGAGTGATGTGTCTAAAATAAAGAAAAACTCTTTTAGATTCATTAGAATCAAGCCTCAGTTTATTATAGGTCCTTGATACATCCTTTACAATTATGCACCTGTGATTAACTGGAACCATGCTCTGAAACATTAGTTTAAAATACTCTCTACAGAGAAGCATTTTCAAATAAAATATTTTCACGTCTTGATATTTCTCAAGAGAAGTTATAGTAATCTTGTTAAAAACCCAAACAAAAAAATAAAGAAAAATAATTTTCATATAATTGTTCTGGAGTCCTACATGTTTAATAAAAATGAAGAAACAGGCATACAAATAATATTTTCCAAAGGGAAACAGATAAATGAAAATTATTCCTACATTCATATTGAAATATCTTTAGTGAATTACTAGATACAATTTATACCACTGCAGCTATTTTTTCCTAACATATCTCTATTTTAAAAATTATTTGCTGTTATTTTGCATAAATACTTTTGGTTTTAGTGCATTTCTTAAACAGTATGTATTAAATTTACACACAGACAGCAAAAAAAAATCTAATCCATTAACTCTCCATGACAAATGGTTTAATATTGATGAAGTAGTCATTGGAATCTTTCCTGCAGCCACAAGAAGCTGCTAGCTTATCAGCTGGAAACAAAGAAGGATCATAAAACATTTCTCAGCAAAGCCAAGAAGAATTATTTGATAACTAAGCCCTCCAGTAATTGAAAACATATAACCCGTATACTTCTGAATTATAGCTGTGACTAATCTTTTATGGAATAATTTTTTCCTCCCAAATATTTTCTATAGTGCAGCAGAAGTGCCTATGAGTTAGTGGGATGCTCTGATATAGTCATCATTTGGGATAAGCAAAGTCACTTCCCTGGATGCTTCCCCTCCCACCAGCAACCATACAACCTAAAAGGAAAACTGGAAAATGACAGAAAAAATTCACTTTGTGATCTTTCTTGAAGTCACATGTCATTTTATTTATATTTCTATCCTTCAGGTGTTTACATTCATGAATACGATATTTGGAAAGGTGAATCAATGAGTAGTACAGTTAAGAACACTTTTTCATCAAACGCTTCCTTAATTTACATGAATTAAGGAATGTGGTAATACAGGTGGAATATTAAAACTTGAGTTTAGGTAAATCAGTTACATTTGATGAGTCATTAGTAGGAGTTTTGTCAGAAACTTGACCTGTATGGGATAAGTGGGTGGTCTTTTTCATGGGCCTACTCAGGTTGCAGAAAATACTGTCAGAGTTGATATGATCTGGCAGAAGGGATGGATGAACTTCCAAAGACCCGTTGTATAGTAATATCCAGATAATTAAATCTCAGAGCTTTATTAACATCTTAGTATAGGATGAAAATCTCCTAAAAGGCAACTTTTAGCCATGCTTTTTGTCAGACATTATTTTCTATGTAGGATACTCAGAATGATTTTATTAACATGGGACTAGCAAAGATATCTTGGATCAGCCTATCTTGTCCTTGCTACAACAGGCAACAGCATTTATTCATATTGCTTTAATAGCATAAAACTCTATCTCAGATCATCAGTCTTTGTTATGAGTCTTTCAGGACAGTTTCACTACTTCATTTTCTCAGTAGGACACCACACTGTAATTTCCAGCACGATCTCCACTGTGTTATATATTACTGTGAAACAAGGCCTTACAGTTTTGTACCAAGTATTGTTACTGATTAAGGATAGTTTTAAAATGGGTAAAAAAAGTCTTCAACATGTTATGTCATTGTCTATAACAGGATTCTTTTAGTGTTTTCTATTAGCATATTGCCATCAGGAGAGATGTTATAGCGTGGGAATTTCTGTTTTCAGATTCTTTCTGAATTCTTTTGAAAAAAGACATATGGCAGACACATTTTTAAAACTCTAAAGCTCAAATATCAAAAGAAAAATACAAATATTAACATAGTTAGCAGATTTTTTACAAATCCTTGCTTATGCTTGGCTTAATGAATTTTTATTGTGATGTAGACAGTTTAGGATTTTATGTTTCATACTAATATTTTGCATCATACAAAAAGAGTTTTCTTTACTAATTGAAAAACAACGATTTAATTTTGTTGAAAAATAAGCTTCATAAAAATCTTAATTTATTAATACATGAATATTTTAATTAAACATGTGTAACTATATTGAATTCTGCTCTAGGCAATTTCTGAAATAACCTGTGAAAATGACTGGAAATGAAAGAAATTGTAATTCTACAAATCTCTTCTAACTCAATACAAGAGAGAAATAGTTCACCAACTTCCCTTTTGAAGCAGAGATGGAGCAAAATCTCTAAAGACAGTAAAATTACAGGGGGGAAACATAATTTTTTTTCCCCCCAAATCTACTGTCTAGACATCAGTGAGTTTCTTCAAGGAAGGAGCAGATCTTTTTATGAGAGATTTTGCCACCAGTAGAGTCTGAAAAAAAAAGACAGCAGAGCTTCCTATCAGAATATAGTAACTGAAGTTCTGTGAGTTCTTACAGGAATAGAAATCAGCACATGGATAGAAGTCATTTTTTTCCACATCTTTTTTATTCTATGTGTTTTCTGTTTCCTGGTGTCTGCCTGTGTTCTGGAATGATTAAATTCCATTCCTATTAGACCCTTGCTGCAAGTGGTGCTGAGATAACTTGAATTTTACTGGTTTTGATAAAATGAGGAGGCGTCAGTTCCATGACCTTTTGCTTTCCCTCAGTAATTGTACTTCAATTATTAAAAATCCAAGTAAACAATCTGATTCAAACCAAACCAACCAACCAGCCAACCCACCCCCACTCCAAAATCCACAAAAAAAAAA
>WBNO01006095.1:12820-25463 GCA_013400575.1 Peucedramus taeniatus
AAAAAAAAAACTCAAACAAATAAATAAAAAAAATTTGAGCAGTATTTTCCCCTTCATGTCTCTTTATGTCTTCAAACAGATATAAAGATACACATGCCTAGGAATTTATAGAAAAAATACTGTTAACTTCTATAGTTTGCTTGTTTTGTGCCCATTCTCCATTTGAGGTTTCCTGATGCCTAAAGAATGTGAAAGATTGAATTTTACCAGTGGCCCCCTAAATCACTTATCATTAGATAAATGCCAATGTAAATGTCACAAAAAGAATCCTAAGTAAAAAAAAAAAAAATAATAAAAAATTTAAAAAAGGCTTTTATATTTAACAATTGTATAGGACAACAGTTACTATATGCTCTTATATCTAGTAATGTGTTGCTTGGCTTTATATTTTTCCTGTGCTCTCTTCAGTTTAGAAGGTTGTCAAATTAAGCTAACTCTCAAGATTTTCACACACCTCCTCAGGGGATGGAGCATATTCTTTTGACAAGCCCTATCCTTAGGCTTGTTTTTCATGAAATGAATGTAGATTCGGAACATACATCTTCCTTCCTGAACAGAATATCTGTTGAGTAGAAATTCACCCCTGGGGCTCCAGATACCTTCTTCCTTGCTCTTGCCCTGCACTTCCAAATCTGATAACATGGTGATTTATCACCTAATCCCTGAATACTCTGTTGTGGGGATACAAACCCACAAATGGTAGGTAATGGTGACTTTTTAAGACCTCTCCTAGCTGGATGGGTTTCAGGAAAGCATAACAGTTTTGTAAACAAATTTATTTAACCACTGCTTTTTTTTTCCTTATCTTAATGTTTGTATCATCCTTCTTTTTTTCAGTTCTATAGACTTAGAGTATCATGAGAGATCAGTAAGACTATCTTTAGTATGGAAAAATTACTTTAAAAAAACCAACAACTAAACTGTTCAAAATTGACTCTTTCAAGAATTCTAAAAGTCTATTTTTATTGCCATTAATATTTTTCAATCACTCAATGCTTCTATATTAGAAAATAACAGACTTTCTATGAGCATCTTTGACCTGGTTTAATTTAGGATAAATACTTAATTCAGCATAAATATTAGTAGCACTAAAAAGGTTATTACTAGCATGAAGATTTTAAATGTGAGGATACACAAATAGTACTGGGGTTTCTGACTGGGTGAAAGAGCCATGTGTTGGATAACATTTAATCTTTTCAGAGTGCAAATGAAGAAGCAAGTTTTATTTAGCAAATTCTAAACAATATCAAGTTTAAAATATCCATTTGTGAGAAGAAGTTTTGAATTCAAAAAATCCACTTCACTTTGCTGAACAGACAAAAGGAATCTGTCACATACAACTTGCCCTACAAAGGACCGGTTTTTGTAGGTGTGCATGTGTTTGTACATGTTTGCATGTATTGGTACCAGTTCTGTAGTAATATGTTTAAAAAAGGGTGAAAAGTGCTGCACCACAGCTTCTGGGAAAGAGGAGTGAGAAAATGTAAGAGGAACAACACTTCAGACCCAAAGGTCAGTGAAGAAGAGGGAAAGAAGATGCTGCAGACCAGACCTGTGGGGAAGATCATGGTGATGCAGGCTGACCTTCTGTAGCCCAGGGAGGTCCATGGTGGAGCACATGGAGCACATCCATCCACAGCCCGTGGAGAACCACATGCCAGGAGGAGAAGGTGGATGTAAGCTCAAAGAAGTTGCAGCATGTGGACAGACTGTGCTGGAGCAGGGAGCATCCTGGCAAGACTGAGCCTTTTGGGAACTCATGCTGGAGGAGCATTCTTGAGGGACAGCCCCCTGTGGAAGGGACCCACACCGGAGAAGTTACTGAAGAACTGTGCTCAATGAGAGGGAACATATGATGGTGTAGGGGAAATATAAAGAGGAAAAAATGGCAGAGATTAATTGCTATGAACTGACTGAAACCTTAATTCCCCATCTCCCTACACTGATGGCGGGGAGGAGGCGAAAATATTAATAGCAAAGTTGAGTGTGAGAGAAAGGGAGGGGTAGAAGCAGGGTGTTTTCAGAGTTTTTCCTATTTCCCATTATTGTACTCTGTTATACTTAACTTGGCAATAAACTAAATTCATCTTCCCTAAGTTTTTTTGCCCATGACACTAATAGGCAAATTATTCCTATGTCCTTATCTCAATTTCTGAGATTTTTTTTTTTTTTATATCTTCTCCCCTATTAAGGAGGGGGAGTGTAAGAGTGGCTTGGTGAGCACCTAGTAGACAGGCAAATTTAAACCCCCACTAGTTCTCCTTCATAAGAAAGAATATGTCAAAAGTCACTTACTGAGATCTTCTGCTTTGATTTTAGACCAATTAACATGCAACAACATCTACAGTCTTCTATCTGTTAGGATAATTTAAAAATTATAAAAACAAAGTTTAACTGAAATTTACCTCTTGCAAGGCCAAGGTTCTCCTGTAGAGGGTACTTAGACCCTCTACATAATATCATTTTCAACTTTGCTTTTCCTCTTTTCTGTATTTGCCTCTATGTTAGCGGGAACAGAGCAAGTCAGCCCAGAACAAGTCTTTTGCCTCTCTGAGGCTTCCACTGCTTACTTCTTGTTGCATTCTGATTGACTTACAGCTCCACTAAGTACTATTATGCAGTATTGCAAAAACAAAACACATACTCAAAATATTGGTTTATTTACACAATCTGAATTATAAAGACAATTAAATTAATATTACGGTTTTCAAAGCTTAACACAGATAGGTGACAGAAGTATCTGAACTGAAAAGTTTGTTTGATTTGGTAGTTTCTATGCCCAGACAAATTTAGCAACTACCTTTTTTTGAAATGGGGCTTTTTTCACATTGCAATATGACATATATCTGCTTGCACAAAGCTACAGAGGTAAAAGCATATAGATATACATTATCCTGAAATTAGGCTGTAAGCAGTTTTTGTCTTCAGAATCTAAGATTACTTTTGCATTTAATTTAATCAGAAAACAATATTCCTTTGTTTCTCTCAGAGGAACTTTACCCTCTGGGATGATGTGAATAGTTTGAAGGAATGCAGAACCACTATACCCAAGGGAAATGTCTGTCTTGGATTGCCTTGCAAATCTGAGTGTATATTGCAAGATTTCTCATACACCCAGCCAGTCCCATCCTCTTCAACCTTTCTCAGAACTTAGGGAACAGGGGGGGAGCAAACAAAGTCTTGCATGGTTTGTATGGAGAACCTGATATTAGAGTAGTGGTAATAGTCATCAGACAGATCACTTATGTATTGTTGTGGCTTTATGCTCATATGCATATAGTCCTATGAAAATCCACACTTCTGAATCCAAATTATATATTTCATGAACTCCCTCTGTCAACAAATTACCAAATTTTAACAAAAATTAAGCCTAGAAAAATGCCCAATAGTCAAAGTCAAAAATTGAAAAAAGGTGGGAAAAGCTTGAATACTGATTGGAAAAGCTTCTGGCCTCAGATTTCTCTTTAAAGCAGCATGAAGAAAGCATTTATAGATTTGCAAAAGGGTCAGGCAAATGATTTATTGTCTGTGGTTTTAATCTTTATTTTTCATATTAACTAATATGTTTCAGTTGCTTTGCAATGGGGAATGTAGAACAGCCATCAACAATATTTACTGGTCCATTGGTCTTGGTAGGTGAAAAAGTTTCTTTGTGGACTTGAGAAATGTACCAGAGCACAAACTACCAATGAATCTGCACTGTGCTGTTAAAACATTATAAATAAAGCTCAAGTACTCAGGATTTTGGACTAATTGGTTTCTCCGTATCCTAGTCAGCAAGAATTCAGAGAAAGGATACTGATCTTAGCACCTCTGAATTGGCATAAATGCCTGATTGTCACTTCTACTAGTCCTCATTTTCTCTGTTGCAGAGTATGGAACAAGTACTTAAAGAGGGCTGGATGGGTTTTCCTGTCAAAAAATAGTCTGCATAAAACTAGAATAATAAAACAGAAAATAGAATAATAAAACATACTTCAAAATGTGCAGATCTATCTCATGTGGGCTTTACATAATGACTTTAGTGGAGTTACTCCATAAGTACACTGCTGGATGTCACTAAACCCACAGCATTCAATGCAGAGCTAGTCATTGTCTCTCACAGAGTTTTGACTCACTAATTAAAAAAACTAGAATGATCATATAAGTCCATTACCCTTCCAGTCTGTAGAAGACATAAACCTGGAAGAAGGTTCTAAACAACTGTGCTGCTCAGCAGGACTATATACATATTCCCAAACTAAAAATATTTTCTTTAAAATGCTATTTCTTTGCTATGGACAACCTCTCCATGTATATAAAGGTAGTGGGAGAGTTAAAAGAAAAAGTATGATTTTGTGACTAATCTTAATAAACTCTGGCTTAATTTACATTTGAAGTTTGTATTGGGTTTGCATGGCCAAGTTTTGATGTGTGGGGGGCTACAGGGGTGGCTTCTGTGAGAAACTTCCAGAAGTTTATCCCATGCCTGGCAGAGCCAATGCCAGCTGGCTCCAGGACTGGCCCACTGCTGGCCAAGGCCAAGGCCATCAAAGAAGGTAGTAAGGCCTCTGTGATAACATATTAAAAAAAGGCAAAAAAAAGTCTTTCACAGATTTCACTATGCTTCAAGAAGAGAGGAGTGAAAATGTGCAAGAGAAACAACTCTGCAGACACCAAGGTCAGTGGAGGAAGAGGGGGAGGAGGTGCTCCAGGCAGCTGAGCTGGGATTCCCCTGCAGCCCATGGTGCTGACCACGGTGGAGCAGCCGTGCCCCTGCAGCCCATGGAGGTCCATGGGGGGCAGAGATCCACCTGCAGCCTGTGGAGGACCCCACACCAGAGCAGGTGGATGCCTGAGGGGGCTCTGACCATGGGAAACCACGCTAAAACAGGGTGCTGCAGACCCATAGGGAGAGGAGCCCACACTGGAGCAGGTTTCCTGGTTGAACTTGGGACACTGTGGGAGACCCATACTGGAGCAGTCTGTTCTTGGAGGACTGTACCCCATGGGAAGGGACCCACGCTGGAGCAGTTCATGAAGAACTGAAGCCCATAGGAAGAAATCAAGTTAGACAAGTTCATGGTGGACTGTCTGCTGTGGGAGGGTCCCCATGAAGGAGCAGGGTAAGGTCTCCTCTCCCTGAAAAAAAGCAGAAACCATATGTAATTAACTGACTGCAACCCTCATTCCCTGTCTCCTGCATTTCTAGGGAAGGATGTAGAGCCTGAGAAAGAGGGAAGAGTCTGTGAAAGCTGGGTTTTTAGGATTTGTATTAGTTCTCACTATCCTGCTCTAATTTTCATTTGTAATTAATTCAATTAATTTCCCAAAATTGGGTCTTTTTTGCCCATTACAGTAATCAATGAATGATCTCTCCCTGTCCTTAACTCATGAGCCTTTTTTTTTCTTCCTCGTCCAGTTGAAGAGGGGTGTGATAGAGTGGCTTTGGTGGGTACCTGGCAGGATACACCCCCCACAAAGTGAATGCCTGGGACATGTTTACCTAAACTGAAATGTCAGCCTGTTGGGGAACCTCTTGTGTCCTACAGTAGACATTTACCAATGAAAAATTTCCTTTATGGTAATGGCTATTGTAAAGTCTTGTTACAAGCTTCATGATCTCTTTCAGAGTAATGTACCTACTCAACTGCACAAGACCACAAAGTTCTTCAAAACATGATAATAGACTCAAATGCCTATTTAAATCAGAGTTGTAGAGAAATGAACCTTTTGAAAAGTCTGTTTCTCTCTTTTCCAGTGATAGAGGCAAATTCAAGCAAAGTCTGTTGTATTTATAGCCTTATTTATTTATTTTTACTGCCTATTTTAGAACAATTATTCTGTATTTTCGCATGAAAGTCTCTCTACCACAGTTACCAGAATATATTTTCCAAACTTTGCCTCACTTGTCATATTCTTTTCCATGTGATATTTCTCAAAGTAATATTTGTAGCCTCCAAAACTGAATTTCCATCACAAACCCAACCCATTCTTTTTCTAGTTTTCCATGAGGAGAGGAAGAGATGGGAAGAAAAGAAGAAAGGACCTTAACTTTGGTTCTGAGATAAGATTACCCCACTGTGCTGATTCCTTCAAGATTTCCTGGGAATTGTCTGAAGCATTTAGAGCAAAACTAGCGTTGAACCCCCTTTGTGGAGCACTTGCAAGCAGCCATATGTGGAGACAAAAAGTGCAGAGATGCAAATCTATGCTCATAAAACCTTTTATATATTGGATAAACTGATCTAAGACTTGATTTTAAGCTATAAGGTAAAATTTGTCTGGCCTTATAGGCACCTTCCAGGTTCTGTACACACTGGGGACTCAAGTATTTTGTTACTTTAGCAGCATGTAAATGCAACATGAGTGAAACAAGTGACAGTGTGCTATTGCTATTGCTGCCTCATGGAAACTGTGCTGTTGCTGAAGTACATGGTACAGTACCTCCTGGTAATACCACAAATGATTCCTGTCAGCACTGGGTTATTAAGAGCTTTTGTGACATTTAGATATTTAGGGTTTTTTTTGTTTTGTTTTGTTTTTGTTTTTGTTTTTTTTTTGTTTGTTTGTTTGTTTGTTTGTTTTGTTTTTTTATTACACTTTCTGTTTACACTTTGATAGCTTTTCTAAAGCAAAAAATAAACAGAGATGTCTTTTGCACTACATACATAAAAGGAAAGGGCTTGCCTGCTGTATGTTCTAGCCTCGCAGGACTCAGATCAGAGAGTTGGCTTAATTCACTGTCATTTAAAACCAGATGTTTTTTTCTGGCACATTGTCTTGCAAAAGCAGCAATGAAATCCATCAGATGGTACTCAGGGAAGCTCTAGTGCATTAAATTAAATACCACAAAGTAGGAGCAATGAAGAACTGAAAATAAATCCTGAAAAAGAAATGCTCGTAAACAAGAGACATTTTCCTCAACCCTCCTCTAAGTGATGAGTTCAAAGAAGGTCTTAAATACAACTTTGCCAACAAGATGGAAAGCTATTGCATACCTTAAAAGTAGGTGCTGATGCCATTTAGACTAATATACACAAGTCTAGTTATTGTTACACAAAACAGTTATAGTCCTTGCTTCCAGGAAGGGAACAGTGTAAAGCTACATAGTTTGGAATTGTAGGCTTTATGCAGCTAGAAGCTTTTGTAGAAAGTGAACTTTGTATTGGCTCTCTATGGCTGCTGAGCTACTGAACTTTACAGCTGTTTGCCCAAGATCTGTACCTGGCCCCTTTTATTCTCCACAGATAAAACAGGATAAACTAGACCAGTATAAATATAGGGGGGATAGGTTAGGGTGTCCTTTTCCTTTTCCTTTTCCTTTTCCTTTTCCTTTTCCTTTTCCTTTTCCTTTTCCTTTTCCTTTCCCTTTTCCTCACTTACAACATTTGGATAGCCAGCTCCAAGTCATGCTGAAGACTTTGTGTGCAGCATAACAGATACACAGAGGACACAAAACATACCACGTATTAGGTAAATTTCCTCATCAGTTTCTTGATAAAACCCAGCTTGAATTAATGCTAAATGAAATTAATTCTGATTTCAAGCTATCTATATAAACAAAGCAACTCCACTAGTTCATGAAACCTCAGAATCTACATTCAGAAGTTTCAAAGCTTTGATTGTTCTTCATCAAAAATATCATTGCTATAAAGGTGAAGTAAAGACTTTTCTACTTGTGCTGGTAAATAAAAAAAAAAAAAAAGATGAAACCTCCAGGCTGAGAGAAATGTAATTTAATTATCTAAAGTGTATACCCATCACCAGTATGTTTCTATTCAAAAAGAAAGTCTAAGTAAACAAGAGAACTCAGAGAATCAATTGAGTAACTGTGAGTAATTTTAGGAAAATTTATAACAGAGTTAGGGAAGACAGTTCAAGGATGAAAATTCTAACAAGAACATCCTCATATAAATCAAAATTATTATTATTAATAATAATAATAATAACAACAACAACAACAATAATAATTCTTTGCAAAAGGATTTTTGCAAGCAAAAATTTTTGCAACCAAAACTCATTTTGCCAGCAAATTGTTTAACTGTAAAATGAGAACTGTTAGAAGTACCACAATGCAAAGCCATTGTGCTAACTGGTGATGATATAAAGTCTAAAGAAAGGCATACATGTAATGTTCAACACAGCAGAGTTGGACAAAATTTACAAAGGTTAACAACAAGGACTTGCAGCACTAACTCAGTGCATAAACAGAAAATGTGAATAAATGGGCCTTCCTTCTTTTTCATTAACTGCATAAAATCTGTTACTTCTAAAGCAGTAGATAACAGAATTATAATTCTCTTCCTTTGAAAGATGTTTTATTTTTATGCTTTTTCGTCTTTCTTTCACAGTGAGTCTATTTCCTTCCCATATTGTTCTAATCTGTAGTAGTCCATCTTTGCTTCCCCTCAGTCTCTGGTGCTAACACAGAAAATTCTGAAATGCTTGTTGAACTCATCCTTCAGACATCATGTGAACAGCATGATGCAAGCTCCAACAATTCAAAGCAATTTTTGTGGTACTGAGAATGTTGCGATATTTTCCCTCCCAAATACTGGGGTGCCAAAAAGAATATGCTGAATCATTTTCTCAGGTTTGTCAGATACTTCTCAACCTCTCCCACAGGGACTACTCCTTCCTAGACTTTGCATACAGTTGTGTAAATGTACCAAGGCCTCTGTCATCCAACAGTAGTATATGGGAAAGTGCCTCTTAAATTGACAAGCACTCTTGTGGTTTGAATAACGGTGCCACGTGGTTGCTACTGTACCCCTGTCCTTCCTGGACACTGTTTAGATCCCTGAGTATGACTTCATTTTATTTATCTTCTACGTGTTGAATAGTGGGGGAAAAAAGAAATTAGAACTGTAGCACTAGAGGGCACTATAACCTCCGAGATAAAATAGGGCAAAATTTTACTCTGTAAGTAACAAACAAACGTATTATAAAACCTTCCATTTCTTTTGCTACATTTGAATAATCTACAGAAGTGGCCTAAGAGTGACTATCATTGATTTATTAAGGAAACCCGAAATTATTTCTCTTTCCTTTTTATTTTAAGATTCATATATGACTAACCAAATCCATGGGAGTGGATATTGAAAAATACATGAGATTTTTTTAGATGCAAAGAAACAATAAGAGATGGAAAATGAACAAGGAAAGAAAAAAAGCAGAAGGAAACTTAGGAGACCATAGTAGATGAATTTATTTTCAGTGTGATATTTGATGTGAAATTCCTGGTAAAATCTCCCTTTCTAATAGATTTGATTTTTGCTAGATACAAATACAATAATCTGGACTGAACATATATATGAAATACAAAAACATAGTAACAACCAGTAAATTATTTTCTTCCTAGAAAATATACAGGGAATAACCTTAATATAGGAAAAGTAGTAACACAGAAAAAACAGAAACTATGCTCAGAATCCCATAGTACTCAAATAAGAGATTACTTTGAATAGTAATAAAAAAAGAATCATTTATATAGAATTTCTGATATTTCACTGAAAAAAAAGGAAATATTTTTCTTGTGCAATTCCAAAGCACAATATACAGTCTAGACATACACAGATTTGGATCTCTGAATTTGCATTACTGATATTTATCTTATACCTAAAATTTACATGCTTAAACACCTTTCCAGTTATGGACTGCATTTTTTACATTTACTGTTGTCCAGAATATACCATTCAATCAAACAGTGGTTGTGTATTTCATTCTGTTTTGTCAAACTGCTACTTTTTGTAGCTAGTATGTCTTTCAAGAACCATTTATACTCAGAATGGATAACTGTAAGTGTGAGGAGTTATTATTTCATTGAATCATCATCATATATTGGTTTGGATTTGAAAGGAACCTTGAAGACCATCTATTTCCAACAGTTTTGGACTTTTCTCCTAACAGTTATCGACTTTTCCCATAACAGTTCTCATAGTGTTGTGACAAAGGTGGTCTCAAAATAATTTACTAGCATAGAATATGATCTAATATGGTGATTTGTCTGTGATCAGACGAATCATCTTGCGAGGAAGCAGAAATACTGGTAGAGGCAGAAGAGCTAATCAGGAGACAAAAATGAAAGCAATAAACAAAACAAACTTCCAAACTGATTTTCACGATGGGATGGTGGAACAAACAATTGTAAGCAAATTACTTAATAATAGACTGATAACAACATTTTGTTCTCCAGGGTATTTATCCCACTCAGTTTCCACGGTAAAGTGAAGACAGTTCACCCAGAGCATTTTGAACAGCACCTGAAATGAATGCTCCTGTTCAACTCTCTGGAGAAACCTTTCTTCCCTGATTACAGACAGCCTAAGGACACTACCAAAGCACTTAATGACAGCCATTAAAATAAATAGCTGAAAGAAATATAACCTATCTTCCGAGATGGAAGTTGTGAGGCAAAGAAGAAATAAGAAGCTGCTGCATAGTGACAAATGTAGCTATTCATTAACTGTGACTGAGTAGATCTGCAGGTGATGGTGGAGGGAAATACACCTTTCCCTGTTAGCACGAGATGCTCTGCTCAGAGATGCATGCTCAGGGGTTTCGTTACCTCAGGAATATCAGAACTAAATGGTTAGGATTACATAGTTTGACCATATAATTTATGGTTAACAGAACAAGCAACATCAGCAGCCAGTGAGTTCTGCAGAGATTTTAGTCTTCCACAGAAATCAGAAACTATGAAAGCAATTATTTAAAAGCTTAAAATTCATTAAAAGCTGTTAATGAAATTTCAGATTGTTACTAAACAATAAACATCTTCAACTCCTGACAGACATCTACCCAAAGAAAACTAAACAACTTTCCAAAATTTGTCCACTTAGCGCACTATTTTGCCACTGATGGAGATGTGGATTCTCAATTCATGACCTTTTCCTGACTCAGAAAAAAAATCTCAGCAAGTCTTACAAATTTTTTTTTAAAACCCCACATTTTTTGTCAATAATAGCTCTAACTAAACTTGTCAAAAGAGGATTCATTTTAAGCTTCCTTGGCAGTTCTGTATTATGGGAAAACCAGTCCAGCTAACATTCTAGGAAAAAAAGAAAACAGGATGTAAGCCTGCAGCTTTTACAAAATTTGTACAGAATTTGGTATTTAGCTAAAATATTTCCTTTTTAACCTCATTAGTGAAATGTTTTCTTCTAACACAAATGCTTTCCCCCTGCCTCTCCAAATCCCCATGATTTTTCTTAGAAATCTTCAATGAAAATCTTTCAACTCACATAACAATGTTAGTTTCAGCTTTGGTTTTTATTAGGGACATTTTTTCTGTTCCACTGCTCCAGTGTAGCCAATATAATCTATGTGAAAATCCCAGGGACAGATTACACCTGGTTTGTTAACCAGTCTAAAATACACCACATTTAGAGTGGGGTCAGCATGAAGGATGCCAGATGTTTGCCATGTCCTGGCAGCTTCCTCTGCCAAGGGCAGGACTCTGTAGCAGGGGAGATTGGCTCTTCCTTGAGCAAATTTGTGCAGCTGGGTAGGCATGACAAGAAAGACAATCTAGAAACAATGTTGTAACCATGACAGAGATAAAATTTTCTGAAAAGGTAGCAAATTTAACTCTTACAAGTATTTTTTTTCAAAATGATATTGAGATGGACCATCTTTCCCCTCAACATGTAGTAGAGACTGCCTATGTGCTTTATGAAAGCATCATTCACTGAACACTCATAAGGAACTTAGTCTTCTAATTTTCACCTATATTTTAATTTTTTTTAACTAGAAATTCTAGCTTTTATAATACACAGCTGTGATTTGGTGCCCAGTTGCTCTAAGCACTAAATCTATATAAATAAAAGTCAGAGCTTTGTTCCAAAGAACAATTAGAAATCCCAGTTCATCAAATACAGTTTACTGTATTCCTCAGAAGTGTCAGTGTTTATCACCTTCAGCAGCTGTTTTGATGATGGAAATATTTTGAATTTTTTGACATAAAGTATGGTGTTGAGGTTAGGAGTTTTTTTATACTTCTGTTGTTTTCAATGAAATAATTTTCTATTTTTCTAGAAAAACCTCTGAGCTAAAAGGAACACCATTTTTCAACATAGATCTATAGTTCAATCTATATCAACAAAGAGCTCATAAGTTCAACTACAACATTTCTTTAAGAAAAATAAGAGCAATAAAAAATCATTTGGCATTTTAAGTCTGATAAACAAATGTGTAGTATCAGAGGCCAGAGGATCTATGATGGGTTTAATAAAAACAAACATTTTGTGTCATCTAGGATGCTTTCAGCTGTCTGCTGAGAAGGGGTATTACAGCTCTCGGAAAATGAGTACGTAATTATGAGAGACAACTTTGCAAGTAATAATAGCTTCCATGGAATTTAAAGGGAGAGCTCATTTTCCTTTTTCTATTTTCCTCCCCACTCCCCCCTAAACAGTGCAATTAGATTGTCTTATTTGCTTCCCAAAAAAAAACCTTGGAAAAAACCCCCCAAAAACCCCAGCAAAAATCCCCCACAAACAATCAAACAAATGCAAAATAAAAAAAAAATAAAGTAAATTAAATAGTTACTGAACTTTGGATATTTGAGATCTACAACTTAACATCTCACAGAGTGAAACTATTCAGATTTATATTCAACCTGACTGCATTCAATCAAAGTCTTCTCTGGGATGTTCAGCAT
>WBNO01006100.1:0-17764 GCA_013400575.1 Peucedramus taeniatus
TTACTTTTTTTTAGAAAAAATGGTTTAGTAAATGAGGTTCAGCAGGTTTTTGCTACCAGTTTTGCTGTGGCAACCTCTGAGTCTCCATACTAGTTCTAAAAGACTTGAAGTACCAGATCACAGAAATGAAACAGATTCCACTAATTAGCATTAAATCTGCCATCTGTCTGTTAGTCAGAATCCAGCATGACTGACTTTGGTGCTCAGTACAACCCTCACAGGATCTTTCATTTGTTAACACCTCTCTGTTGAATTCTGTGCTGTGTCAGGATGACATGATTAATCCTGTACTACCTGAATGCAGTAGGACACCACATTCAGAAGACAATGGAAGCACAGTGAAGAACACCTAGGGTGCTGATTGAGAAGCAAGGCATTTGCCGGTAACCAATATGGTGTGGTAAAAGCAGTTTGTATTCCTCCTACAATAAAGAAGATCAGAGGAACACACTCACCTTATCAGGATGAACCACAAGCACTGCTTTCCTGTAGTACTTCTTTACTTGTTCAGGAGTTACTAAATCTGCCATGCTGACTGGTTTCCACTTATTTTCCCCTTCCCAAAGCACTGTATGTAGAGTGGATATTAATGCTCTGATATTTCTCTCCTTTCCTTCAATCCATTCAAGAATCTGGGAAAATCAGAATATATAGAACTGAATGCAGCACTGTAAGCATTCTCATCCTCTACAGACATAATCTTCACTCTCTGAAAGACTATATGATCACAACTCAAGTACAGCTGTCCTACTGCACTCACTCCCCACATTCAATTGCCTTAGCCACTCAAAAGTGATACTTTGCATCTACCACTAGAGAATAGCTCATTGTTAATAGTTTATTGCAGAAATTCAGTCATTGCAAGAGAAATTACTGAGACAGTTACATGTTACAAACCATTGTAAAATTAATGGCAAGAGAAATAACAGGAGTAATTAAAAACATCTGTTACAACTAGGTATTACATTAATCTTGTCCCTTTCAGGGCACACACACAAATTATTACTGGATTTGTACAAAAGTGTAAATATATTTTCAAACTTCTTTTGTACAAGCTTTGTACAAAAGATCATACCTAGTAGTAATTAATGTTTAGTTAAGCAACCTACAGAAGTGCACAGACTAAAGTACTCTCAGATATCCCCAAAGTAAATTAGAGTAACTTTGTTCAGACTTTACAACACTATTCAAGTCATAGCATAGGGATACAGCGTTTTCATTGAACACTTACTATCACCAGTGAGGATGGCAACTAAATATCTGTACTTATTTCCATTTGTGGTGATTTCTGTTAAAAGGTACCCATGCAAGCCAGGCACTCGCTCTTCAGGAAGGCCACTTTGTAAAAACAAATTTCAGCATTCCTTTAAAGTTCGTTTACAAACTTTTCTAAAGCACCATAAAGACTAAAAAACTGTAAGTGTATTAATATGTGAAGTTATCAATGATTAACATGTCAAAAAATCTGAACAGCAAGGAACACCTCCCAGACTAGTTATACAGCCTGTCTCCAGAACTGCACATTCTAGTAATTTCTTAGGACAGCAGCAGCACTTGCTAACCAGAAAATGAAAGTACATGGTCACCCTGAAGACAGCAATTCTCACATTCCTCATTTCTAAAGCATATTTTTGTATTATCAGCTAAATCCATCTCTCCTAAACCATACGCCTTTAGTTTCTCTGTTAGCACAATTTTGTCCTTGTGCTCTGTTATCAGCAGTTCTAAGCATAAGATCAGATTTTCACTTAAATCAAAACCACTGTTAAACAAACCTTGAGTTTCAAGGGGTCCATATCTTTAGACATCTCTTGTTTTCTCATCTCAGCAATTGTCTTTGGTCCCTTTTTATCAGATTTCGCTGAAAATCCTTGATTAGATAAGAGATCCTCAAAGTCATTTTCTGAAACTTTTGGCTTTTGACCTATGAAAAGAGAAAAAACATTAAATGAGAAGTTTCACTGGAGAATACATTAATAGGGGAAATATATTGCCCTTAGATACACCTGGATGACATTTATCACTGCCATGATAAATATCCTTCAGTGACGCCAAAAGCCACAAAACTAAGAAGGATAAAATAAAAGGGATCATTAACAAACTTTCAGTCCAGCAGAGCTGG
Source organism: Peucedramus taeniatus (assembly GCA_013400575.1). Taxonomy (NCBI): domain Eukaryota; kingdom Metazoa; phylum Chordata; class Aves; order Passeriformes; family Fringillidae; genus Peucedramus; species Peucedramus taeniatus. The sequence continues at coordinate 2,123 of WBNO01006100.1, forward strand.
CAACCTAACATGCTAACCTCTGACTTGTATGTCCTTTTTAAAATAAATTGAGTAGATTTGAGGGAGCTCACATCTATCCACCATTTTGGAAATGGCTCCATTTTTCCACTGTAAGTTAGTTTCAAATGCTATGCAGCAGTTTTTGAGATAACCATATACTCAATACTATCATTGAAAGCATGTAGACAACACCTAAGCACGTTGAAACTTATCCAGATTAATGAACGGATAAAATACCAACAAGAATATTCATTACAGAACCAACAAATTTCAGAGAACTGTAGAATAACCAAACTCTGAAGAGGCCTCTGGATGTTGTCTAGTCCAATCCCCACTCAAAGCAGGGACAACCAGGTACATTTGTTAGGTTCTTGTCCAGTTGAGGTCCATCTGTTTTTAAGGGAGTGGAATTACAACAACCTGTTTCAGCATTTCATCATGCCAATTTTTTTTTTTTTTGCCTTGTTCTACAGACTTTCCCGTGCTACAGCCTATGGTCACTGCCTCTGCATCCTGACACCTCTTTCCAGATATGGACCAACAGAATAATTCCAACTTAAAGAAGTACCTGCTGTTCACTTATATGTCAGTTTAAGGGAATCTTAAAATCAACACACCAGAAAATAAAATTTTGCAAGAAAGCTCATACAGAAGAGGCCAAGCCAAACCCTATACCTCCAGGTTTGCCTACTCAGTTGAACATGTCAAAGGACTGTATGACTCCACCTGATCCTGTCCTCATGTCTCTTTCAAACACAAGAATTTTCAGTAATTTTAACCTCAGTCTTTCTCAAGACAAGTTACTCTTCTTCAGCTAGGAAAAACAGTGTATCCCTTTACCTTTGTATCACAAACAGACTAACATGAAGCAACATTATCAATCATCTCTCCCCGGATGAATCAAATTTACCTTTCTAAACGCACTGATACAAAACCAGTTCCCATGTGGGTGAGTAATTATAGCTTTGAGACTTGATGCCCAGACTCACACATACTTGTGCCATTATCAGCTTGTCTGCTATGTATTGGGATAGCTTTGGAAAGGCAGGATACCAGATTTGCCAAGTGTTTTTCTGTTTTTTACTAGACACAACTTAAATGTAAATAAAAATATGAAGGTAGAAGAGCTTCTGCAGGTAACAGCACACCCAACTAACTTCACATGGGACATGATAAGTAATACACATTCAAAAAACTTACCAAAGCTTGGGGCTCTGACTCCTCTTTCTTCTCGCCCTCCAATAACACTGAAGTTTACTGTGTAGTTTGGCTTAGCTGTTGTGCTGGATTTAGTCTGGGACTGCCATGAAGTACTTGGTGGTTTGGAGGATTTCTGCCACTGATTTCCCAGCTTCTGAGATGGAGGACTCTTCTGACTAAATCCACTACCCAAGAGTCCGCCAGTGGATGAACCTAACAATAAATACTAAGTTAGTTGTTCAGTTAAATGCCTGTCACCTGTTTAATACAAGTAAGACAGTTTGGTCTTGACATAATCACATAGCTCACAGTGATGTAACAGGAAAGTATGGGTAAAATGAAGTTAGTCTCATTAAGAAGTAACTTGGATGGCAGGAGCTGGAGGCTTTACTGAATGTCTTCTCTTACAACTCAACTGTCAGTTTTAGCAAAAANATGAAGGGTCAGGCATGTGTCAGGCTAGGAGATAATATGGCTGTGACAGTAGTTCTGCCTTCCACTACATTATATTTCTGCTAATATGCAGTGCATAATAACTAATTACAAAAAATGGTAACAAACTGAGAAGATTGTCGAATTAATGCTTTCAAAGTCTCTAGTGATTCCTTGCACTACTGTTTAAGGAAGATGAGAACATTATTCTACAGCAGCATTCACAGGGAATATATTGCACGTGAGTAAGAAAAGCACTGCAGCCTGCAGGGGATACTGTAATCGTCTTCCTGTGGCATAGGCCAAGCTTGTCTGGGTATACACAGCAATGCAAACTTGATTTGCTCTTTCAAAAATGGCTCCTCACACTTCAGCTCTCCTGATGCCTCCCTTTTGCAGTGACTGCTCATACTTCTAACTTGCACAAGAGGATGTCTCCCCAGGGCCATGTACAAATAGCTTGAATTAGCTATAGCTTGAAATACCACACCTGATAAAACACAGTATTGCAATACAACACCCAATAAAATCTAGGAGTGCACTGCTTTTTCATGAAATCACTCAACTGCAGTCAACTCAGTTTTCAGTCATTGACAACTTGTGAAATTTACAGAAAAAAAATTTTTACTAGTAGGAGCAAATAACCCTGCATACTGAAAAATTATCTCTTTCACCTAATCTCTTTCAAAGCATTCTACGTTCATTGTTGCAGTTTTCAAGGCCAAAAAATTCTTCCTGTAGACAAGTCAATGCCTCACTGTTCACAGAAACTTTTGAACACCACACTCCTTCTTTCTGATAGAAGACCATTCCTAAAGAAGAGTGTGGTAACACCAACCAGCACAGAACACTACTGGTATCCTACCACTATGCTAATACACCAATATTAACTACTTTTAGCTGCTATTTCTTTTGGGTTTATATAGCATTCATATTTAAGCAGCTTGCACTCTCCTAAATTTTCTTTCAGAACAGTGTCTTGTATGTGGAAGCTAAAAAACTCCTATGAAAAATACAATAGAGTGTGGTATTCCAGTTGTATTCCAAAACTGAATTCCAGTTCTTGTGATGACTTGAAAATTCATTTCAAGCCTGAGAACGTTAACTAGGACAGTGACATCTGGCTACTTCTTACAGTAGTCATTTTTCCTATTGAAAGCTAACTGAAAGAGTAATGAACTGACCCAAGTCCTGCTAAAATTCGTTTGATTTCTTCCCTCTGATTCAGTGTGGACTATACATACATCTTCAAGTCAAGAATAAATTGACTTTTTTTACTGTCACACTATCTGTGCATTTAACAACCTGTGTTGCTAATTTTATATTAAACTAGAAAATTTTTGAATTTTTTTTTTACTGCAAAGCAGCCTTCTTGGTACTGCTTCAACACCAGATTTTTGCAGTGCTTATGCCCAAACAACACCAAGAAGTCAAACACTGCACGCTACCTAGTGTTTCTACAATAATTCCACTCAATTCAATACACAGTGCTAACTGCCAAGGCAACAGGGTAAAACCTCCATCAGCTGCAAGCTAAGGGAAAAGCAGGTTTGTGCAATTCAGTGACACTAGGCTGTTCTGAATCATTCCGTGTACTCTCGGCAGCTGGACCCACTCTACTCACATTTGTGGCAGTGTGGGTTCTGAAATTCAAGGACTTCAGCTTTTTTGTGAATGCTACAGGGCTAAATTCCTGAGCTTCAGGCCAATAAAACACCCTGGAACAAGAGTTACTCTGCAATGTGTCTTATCTTCCAGAACTCCTTGTGCCCTTCACTGCAAACTGACAGATGTTCATAATGCTTTTGGTACTAGTGTGCAATGTATGGGCTTGATTTGTGCTCATCTTACAAACATGGTAGATGTGAGTAGCAGAGCTATGAAAGTCTAGTGAATTCAAAGGAAAGTACTGAATTAACTGTTACTTTGGAACTAAAAAAATTAACTAATTCAATGCTGCTTTCATTTTAAATCCTTCAAGAACAGTATTAATCAATGCTAGGTAAGAAACCTCATGCTCAGTTAACTCAATCAGCAACTCCTGTTTCTCTTACCATCTCAACTAGATTCTCAACCATTAATTATTTTTACTATTCTTACATCAGAGCTGTAGTTATCTTGTGAAATATTATACTGGATGTTTAAAAAAAAAAAATCTGGAAGATTCAATCTTTTCTTGTTATTCACTAGCTCTCAGCAAATACCTCAAGCCGGTCACTGACAATTAAAAGGAAACACTTTCCTTTATAGGCTGTCAGTAACATTTATTGGTACAAGAAGCAAATCAAGCAGTAGAGACAATAAATATAGCCTATAAAAAGTAAGATCTTACCTGGAAGACCAGATCCCAGATTGGCAAGATCAGCAAAAGGATCAAAGTTCTGAGCTTTCGCCTGGGTAAAAGCCAAACCTGTAGACACACTGGACTGGCTTCCGGTGGTAAAAGCTTGGCCTGTATAATAAGAAGACACATCACATACCTAGTCTGTTTGGAAATTGAGAGAAAGAATAAAAGTAATATCTCCACAACACCTCATGCAAACCTCCCCAGTATTCTACTTCACAACATCTTTTCCCATTACAAGAATCGCCATTACTATAGAGAATTGAAACAATTTAATTCCTTGAACTTAAATCAGAAAAACTACACAAGTGCCTTACTAAAGGAGCATTTAAGCAGCAAAGCAAAAATGCATGAAGACATGTTCAGCAGTTTCAGGTGATTAAACTGACCTAATCTGAAGTATTCCTATAATAGAAAAATTTAATTTCATAATACCTTCACAAACAGGCTTCAGCTGTGGTGATGCTACATTGCTGGTTGTTGAAGAATCTGCCCAAGAATCCCATCCACTTAAGAGATCTGGGTGGCTTGTAGATGATGATATTTTAGGTGGCTCTGGTGTCAAATTGCCTACAGAAGAAAAAATATGTTTTCATGTTTAAGAAAGCCATTATAACAGTAAATATATTTGTCAATAACAACAGAATGTGTACCACATTGTCAGCTACACAGCTTGCTTAAATTTCTCAGTAATAGTTGTGCAGTTTTAAACAGGACTCAAAAGGGTTGTAGCACTGGAATCCCTTCATTTCTATTTTAAAACATCCCACACACTTCATGGATAAAGTATTTTCATGCACAGGCAATGCTATGAATTTAACAGCTTAGGTCTCCTGACGAAAAGGACTAGCTCATGTACAGATCTAGGGCATGCTGCTGTTCCTGACCAACACAGCTGGTGACTGGAAAGCAGCAGTGCTCTATGAATGGTGCTCTTTATCACTCAGCAGACTGGGTGCTACGCAGGTGAAGCTAGGTCACTTCAAAATGCAGGTCTGCCTAACCCAGGCTGCTTGTGACAAAGGGGCCTCTTGGCCAACTAATACACTCTTTGAGGTGTAACACACAAATGAGTGTTACACCTCAAAGAGTGATTTTTTCTGGGAAAAGGTTAAGAATCTCTAGCTCCATGGACAAAAACCATTTTTCTATACACCATGACATCTAAATGAAATAGTCATATTTAAAAGCATGCAAGGGTGCTGCCACTAACTCCTGGAAAATGTCGTATCCCATCTAAAGGTATTATAACTGCCATCCCTGACACTTCCAAATGATTCCCCACTTACGCACTCAAACAAACTATTAGGTGAGCCATCCTCAGAATGAGATATGCTATGTACAGAACACTCAAAACTGCATGCCAGCTCTGAGCATTCTCCTCGAGCAGAGCTTGTGGAGACACAGTGAAGCAGGATAGCTTTTGAATGTAACCCCTACTTTAATGCTCTTACAGCTGTCAGTGTTACAGGGAGAGGGGATATTTCAGTAAAGCCAATACATTTAGTGGTGGTCTAAGACCTCTCATAGACGTAGGGTTTAGAAAGTTAACCCAGCCATCCTTACAAAAGCAGTAACATTCTGAGGCTTTGAAAGTCTCAACTACTACATCACAGCCTTTCACTTGTCTCAGCATCTCAGCTTTACATTCTAAATATTAATATCAAATCCTCTTAATTACGGAAATAATTAGAAGCAAATTAAATACCCCTATAGTACCTCAATCTACTAATACCATTTATAATTAGATCTTACAGCTGCAAAATGAGCACATCAAATACTGCGCAACAAATATCTGCCGAAAGCCCGTGTTTCAGCAGCATTCTCTGCTGCATGTGAGGGAAAACATCAGAATAAAATGCAAGAAGTACCCACCATTTCCAGCCCTTTCTCCAGACCCAAGCTTCATCTCCCTGCCTCTGAAACCATGAGAGAAACCATACATATTTGTCTCAATACTCAGGACCCCAGCTATCTGCTAAACCACAGTGTCACTGGCTATAAACCAGCACCTATTCATCAGCTTAGAACTTTGCTGTATCATATTCCATTCCCAAAAATTAAGTGGGCCTGAAATTAATACTAATATTGATTTTTTTAGGCTAGAAATGATTTTGTTCTACAATCTCTGCTATTAAAAGCCTTTTTACAGGAGCATAAGAAAATTAACACCATCTTATGAAATTAACTATTATGATAACAAATTGAGAGATGTAAGAACAAATTAAATTACAGGCAGATGCATTTGAAGGATTGAGAACATACTATGGGAATGAGCTGTTTTATAACAGTTGGCTTAAGAGCAGTCAAGTTCATCGCCTCCCCCACCCTGAACTAAGCAGGAAGTAGCCTACTGCTACATACAGCAGTAAATTCACTATTAATAGTAAAAGCTCATATACAGCCACTACACTTATCAGAAAAATCTGAAACAATGCAATGTACAGTATACTGGACAGATAACCTGTTCCTCCTGAAACTGTCTGTTCTTATGCTATCTTCTTTTTAGTTCTACAATGTGGGCGTTATGTCAGACTTTAACATCAAAAAAAAGTGTTATCAACTTTTTGACTTTGATACTTTGACTTCTACATATTCTGACAACGTATGATGAGACCATACTGAATCCCTGTTTTTATAGTTGACACACTGCAGTTCATACAGACACAGTAAGATAAAGGATTAGAATTCCTGAAGAAACGGTAAAACCTGAACTATAGCTCAATATTCCAAAAATGGAAGCAATTAGGATCATGAGCATGCAGATCCAAACCTAGTTGTCTCAAGTTTTTTAATATGCATATTGATAATCCTTAGCCATACAGCAATGAACCACTAGAGGTCATGGCAAAGAATGCTGTTCTTTACTAACACTGCTCAAACCAAGCTAAGATGCAAGAATAAATTGGTGATAATCAGATCACACTTTCCAGCTTCCCAAAATAAGAGACCTGCATTTTATTACATACAACTTCACATAAGGTTTTCCTTATTTAACTTGTCATGTCTACAGGAAATCCTTTAATCACAGACAACAGGATTTTCTGTGAACCAAGAGGCTGGTTTAGTATGATGCAAGATTTTTTTTAACCTTATCTAAAGCCTGTCTGAGAAGTCAAGTTCACAGAAACTAACTTCTCCACAGGAGAAAACTACATTGGTCACTCAGGTTTCTTCTGATCACCTTCTAAATCTCCTGCTGTCTTTGAGGGAAGTATATCTCGACTCAATATGCATTAAATATGATCTGCTACTTAAAAAATACAGAAGAAAATTAAGTTACCTTGTTAATACACAGCTTTTTAGAAGCAACAGCACAACATTTTCCTATTATGGACAGAATGCCTTGAAAGACCAGATATCGTGTAAGAACTATCTTTTATTTTAAAACTCCCATGATTTTAAATTTTAAGCCAACATGTGAGAAATACAAGGTTAAAATTCTATGTCTTGAACTTGTGTTCACTGAAACATCTTTTCTCCTGGTATCTATAGCAATTTAGTAATCATTTACTAAACAACAAAGCTTATCCATCACTAAAATTCGATTCTAGAAACTTAAAACTGCTCCAACAGTAGAATCATCAAGTCTCATTAACGCAGCTTATTTTGAATGGTCACTGCCATTACTACTAATTTATTTTTAGTTTAAATTTTTTTCTCCCTTTAACGATCCTATGTTTGCACTATCTTCTGCTCACTTAACGCAGTTCTTCTGATATACGTCATTTGAGAACATGTTCTTATTTTTCCTCTTCTTCTCCAGTCACTAGTGATCCTGTACTTTTAGGACTTAAAAATTCGCATTAAGAGCAACACAACTATTAATATGCCTTATTTACTTGATAAAATTGATACCTGTAACTGGATAGAATGCTAAAGGCTCAAATACATACATCATTTCAGCTAAACACACATATAAGCTCTCATTTGAAAGATAAATGTAAAGGAGTATGAAATGTTACCCCAGTTCCTCCACTTCCATGATTTTAAAGGCTGCATAGCAATAGAGAAATATTGGGAAATCAATGTAAAACAGTAGGCTGAGGAGATACATTTTAAGTATCTTTTCCTATTTTGACAGAAAGCTCCAGAAATTACATTAAAATAGTAGGTATCCTAATACACTTACCAGGGTGCAAGCTATCAAGTAAAATCAGAAGGAGTAAGCACAAAATAATAAGCATTGAAGTCAGATGCAAAAACATTCCTTTTTTTTTTCTCTACTTGCTCAAATGTTATTAACAGCTGAATATTGATGGTGGTTTCCTTAAGGTTGCAGATAAACATTTCGTGAACAAAAATCCATATTTTATATTTCCCACTTTAATTTAATACATAAAAGGGTTTTCTGCCTCCTCTCTGATATGAGGGTTCTGGTACTATTAAACTTGGAGAAAAGAACTGGGAACGTTCTTATAAATGTGTAAAAATACTTAATGTGAAGAAACAAAAAAAAAGACTGAGACAGGCTCTTCTCTGTGTTGCCCACTAAAGGACAAGAGGCAATAGGGCACAAACTTAAACACAGGGAATTCCATTAAAAAATGCTTTATTTCCTCTAAGATCTCTCCAAATCTGGCATAGGTTGCCCAGCTAGTAGAGCCAGTAGAGTCTATAACACTGGAATTACTAAAAACCAGAAAGGACACGGTCCTGAACAGCCCACTCTACTTGACCCTGCTTTGAGCATATCAGCTGTAAAATCTCCTCTTGAGAGGTCCTGCCTCTCCAGTGAGTTAGATTTTGGCTGAGATCATAAAATATGCTGTAGTTCCCTTACAAGGGAACTACAAAGATCACAGAGTCCAACTCCTGGCTCTGCACAGGACAGCCCCAAGAATCACATCATGTGCCTGAGGGTGTTTTCCCAACACTTCCAAACTCTTGTCAGGCTGGTGCTGTGAACACTTCCCACTGTTCCAGTGCCCATCCAGCTTCTGAGAGAAAAACATTTTCGTGATATCCAACCTAAACCCTCCCTAACACAACTACAGGCTAACACTACTACCCTTGGGTCCTGCCACTGGTCACCACAAAGATCAGATCAATGTAGGCCCCTCCTCTTCCCCTCGCAAGGAAGCTGATTGCAATGAGGTCTCTCCTCAGTCTCCTCCAGGAGGAACAGACTAAGTGACCTCAGCTGCTCCTCATATGGCTTCCCTTTAAGGCTCTTCACCATACTCACAGCCCTTCTTTGGACACTCTCTAATGGCTCAATGTCTATTTTTGTATTGTAGTACCCAAAACTGCCCCCAGCACTCAATGTGAGGCTGCACCAGTGCAGAGCAGAATGGGACAATCCCCTCTCTTGCCTGGCTGTGATGCTGTGTCTGATGTGCCCCAGGACAGAGCTGGCCCTCCTGGCTGCCAGGGCACTGCTGACTCATTCAGGTTGCCATCGACCAGGATCCCCAGGTCCCTTTCCATGGTGCTCCTCCCCAGCATCTCATTCCCCAATCAGTCTGCATCCAGGTTGCCCCATCCCAGATGCAGAATCTGGTGGCGATAACGATCCATAGACCAGTATTGATCAAATCTTCTACTGAGCAAAATATTTATGTTTAGTAACCTCACACATGGACAACAATAGTGGCATAAAGCTGGCAACTATACAAGTACACAACTGAAACATACGGCTGTTACTATCTACAGGACAGAACAAAAACATTGCAAAGGAGGCAGCAAGAGGAATCTTTCCAGCAGAATCAACCACAGCTGGAATATAATGATTAACAACATGATAGAGAGGGCAATCAGCTGGGCAGCCTTTTATTTCAAAGGGGAAGCCCTTCTCTCAGTCAGACAAATAATGCACTCTTTTTCTGTTCAGTTTATCTGTACCTAACATTCAGACTGCATCACTCAGATGCAGGGTCAACTAGAACAACTGCTAAACAAAGAGGGGCAAGTCAAAGCTGCATGCAATAAGCCCTGAGAAGAAATCACCCTGGATTCAGGAAAATGTACCATCATTCCTAGCTACCTGCACATTTTAAGTAGGTGTCTGTGTAAGAAGGGGCTTGGGCTTCTCTGTTGGACCCAGCCAGCTCCAGCAGACTCACAAGCCACAGCTGAGCCTCCCAAACTAGATGTCTTCAGGAAAACATGTTTTCCCAAAAAATGCTACATAGCAGCTGTAAGATAAGGGACAGATGTGACAGAAACAGCCTGCAGACATTAAGGTTGGTGGAGAAGGAATGGGAGGAGGTGTTCCAGATGCCAGAGCAGAGACTGCCCCGCAACATGTGCAAAAGACCACAACAGAACAAATATTCACACTGCAGCCTGTGGAGGACCCTACGCAGGTGGACACATCCTTGATGAAGCCACAGCCCAGGGAGAGCTGTCCACAGAGCAGCAGGTTCCTGGCAGGACCTGCAGCACCTGGGAGAACCACATCCCTAGAGTAATCTTTTCCTAATGGACTGCACCCTACACAGACCTGTGTTCTTAAAAGATTCAATCCTGTGGGAAGCACCTATACAGAAAGAGGGGACTGAGAGAGCAGCAGAGGAGAGCCCTTACAGACTGATCACAACCCATATCCCTATGGAGAGAACCCACACTTTTCTTTCAAATCCAGTTTTTAAAACCTTTAACACTAGTAGCTCTACCACTCCACCATTTTTGCAAATGTCTGTTTCTCCTTAAAGAATGATGGGAAGACTGAACATACCACAAAGATTTTTGTTTAAAGATTAATAGATTTTTAAAAAAATGCATGAGGAAAAGGCTTCGCCAAGAATATATCAGAGAAATGAAACAAATAAGATTAGAGTATTACATAATGTACTTTGTAAGTATATTACCAGAATACACTCAGGTCAGGAAGGTGCAAGCTACCCTCAGACAGCACTTAAAGAACTGGCTATATTATAACTTGACTTGTTAATTTGTCTTCCAAGGTTTCCAGAAAATCTTTAAAATCTGAATACAGTCAACATAGCATATGTTTCTCGATGTTTAGGTACCCTCAGTTATTAGTTCATTGAGAGGAAACTCCAACTCCTAACATATGGTTAGCAATACTAGAAATACTGTCACAGCATAAATAATAGCATGACATTATACAGGAAACACTTGCTTCTTGGTGCATTTGCATCTGTACTTCCGGAGTATAAAGCTAATTAAAACAGCAATCACAACAAATGGATCTATTAAGACACTAATCCACTAAGCTGAAAGACAAATGCACAGAGAAGAAACTGTTGAGAAACAGAACACCGGCAGCACACTTACCTAAATTTAAGAAATCTGAGCTGGAAGACGGTGGAAGTGAGCTTTGTGTGGAAGGAACTGTATTAGCTGTAGATGTTGAAGTTGGTTTAAGGAAGTCCCCAAAGAGGTCTGGACCAGACAGGGCTTGATTCTCTGAGCTTGATGACATTGTGAATGGGTCAAATGGATCGGCTAAAAAAGAAGCAGAAAACAAAATTATCTCATGACAAATTTTAGAATAAATGAAGTTGAAAAAGCCTTACTCCTCTGAGGGCACAGACAAAAAGCAAAGCTCATGCTAGTAACTGCAGCAGCCTTCTGTGAATTTTGTGTGGCAAAGAGTAACCACCTATTCCTTCCTCTAGACAAATGAACTTCCACATGGTACAAAAAGGTTCTCAGCCATATATAATATGAACAGCTATGTCTTCTAACAAAAGCAGCAAGACTGCACAAAATTCAACAACATTGTTAATTTCACCTATTTAAGACACATCTTAAGTTTGAGTGACGATCTGACACGCGGAAGAATTACACTTGTTAAATACTCTAGAATGCCAAATCTGCAACAGATTCAAAGAAAACAGACTACTATACTATTAAAAAGAATATGAAGTAAAGCATTCATACTACCATTCAGACTTGAAGGCATTGGCGATTCTGGGGCAGAAAGCACGTCAACCCAAGAATGAAAACAAATAGAAGTAAGACTTCAGCAGGTCTCTAGTGATCCCAATGATGAAAAAACTAACTGGAAGAGTATTTATAGTCACCATGGAGTAACATGTGACAGTCAGCTGGAATCACAGCTTTAGATATTCCTGGTTCTACTGCCCTCTAGGGTCAAAACCCCTCAAGAGCCCAGGGAGTCCTGCCAGATTCACGCAGAAGCTGAAGAGAAGGAATAATCCTGCTATAATACCCCAGCACATCCTCAGGTAATGACCACACTGTACAGGACTCAACAACATTTCAAGAAAATTTACTATAGCATCACACATAAACAAAACCTAAGTATAAGTTTGTTGTGCAAGCCAAAATACAACAGTGGTCAAATATTCTCACTTCTGCAATTATCCCTCTTAATACAACTCAATGAAATACACTGAATGAGAACGACTACAAAAATGAGATACATACATGACTACTGCTCAGGTGTTTCATGCAACAGACATGGTTAAAGAAAGATAATGTAATAAAGGTTTCCTTTCATAGAATTCTACCTACGTAAAAATGGTAAATTAAATTATTCTTCCCTGACCAAAGTAAAAAAGTTCAATAGTGAATTGCCTCAAAATAAGAAAGCATCTTAAATCATCTACATGCTCTGAAGAAATAAGTAAGAAATACTTCTAGTTGTCCATAGATAAAGCTTTTAGCACCTATGAATTATCTTTGTGCAAACAAATAAAACCTTGTGATGGTTTCCCAGCTTATGCAACTAATATTCCTAGAAATCTTAAAATTAACTTTAGGCAGAGAATTGTTATTCCCAAAAAGTGACAAAGAGATGAGTATCCACTGGTAAGAGGAACAGAATCTTTGAACTAAAACACTTTGTTTAAATACCAAATAGACAGCACTATGTAGCATTCTCTTTAAGGATACTGACTGCCAACAACATCACTAAAACCAGCAAGAAAACATCTTTTAGCAGTATCATTATCCTACTGGTTTGAACAATAATCTACAGGATTTCCAGTTGCTCAGCAGTCTTATGTGATTAACACTTAAAAATCCCACGCAGACATTTGACCTAAGCAGCACAGCTCTGTACATCTAATGCCATTTCTTTACGTAAAGCTCAAGTTATGACAATTCTATGCCTTAACAATGAAAGTTTTGAATTTAGAAAAGGATCTAGCATGTAACATTCGTATAAGAAAGCTAAGAATTAGAATAATATAAGAATTCCTTAAGATACTGAATTCCCTTTAAATTCAAAATTCGATACTTTTCTATTTACAAGAGTTTAAAGTTATTAGCATACTGGCAACATAACAGAATACCTGGATAACATACAGGAACTTCTCTCCTTCATGCAGAAATAACACCTGTTCTGTTCATAGTCTTGCTACAGACTGACATGTCTTCACCATTCATCATCTTGAAACATGGTACTTATTTTCTAAGCACAATGCAAGCAGCAGTTTTCATGTGTTGCCCAAGTGACAAGTACTGATATTAAACTTACATACCTGAAGACACGCCTGCTGCTGAAGATGAACCCTGAGTAGCAGCTGGACACTGACTGCTGAAAAAGAAATCTGTTCCTTGTCCAAGAAGATCTCCAGTGGGCTCATTTGAAACCTGTGACACACTACTCACAAACAGATTGTTCAACAAGTCAGCATTACTTGATGAAGAGTTTATTTCTGAGATTGGTTGTTTCTGTTCTGCTGAAATATCAGAGTCTAGTCCCAGCAAGTCTACATTCTCTTCAGGGAGAGATTTTTGTAATGGTGCAGATGGAGCTTCAAAACTGGCTTCAAAAAGCAACTCTCCTTCTGAGGTAGAGTCTTTCTCATCAACAATTACTGCACTTCCTTCATCTGGAAATGTTGGGAACTCCTCGTCTGAAGGATCACTCTCTTCCCTGTCATCAGACAGCTGAACACAATCATTTTTAGATGAAATCTCCTCTATTCCACTTTCTGGAGTTTTTCCTTCTTGAATAGAAAAGAAAAAAAAAAACAGACTTTAAATAACCAGCATTATTCTTCTGACTAGGGTAAGAGAAATTTTCATGGTGACATCATATGAAGTTAATTCCTAATTAACCAAAACTCATATAAGAATTGATGAAAAAGGAACTACATGCTGCCTACCACCTCTTTGTACAGGGTAAAAAAAGCAGCAGCTGACTACCATATTTGCCACTCCACAAAGGTAGGCATTACAAATTCTTTCAAAATGAGACTGACTTGGACATTCACATCAGATCACTGTGTCTCTTAGAGCTTACAAGATTTCAGTAACTGCTGCACTCAATAAAAGCATAAGCAGCTGCTGACATTTTTGCCAACAAAGCAGCAGCCAGAAAAGGGAGTTACATGTGTGCTATAAAATTACATTTTCTTAGTCCTACTTACTGATCTGGACCCCACTGGCTAGTCTACTTTGTTTCCTCTGTTCCTCAGCCAAAGTGGGGCTGTGGGAGTGAAAAGCTTCCTTGCAGACCTTTAAAGTTAAGATTTTTACAGAAAAAGAAAAATATAGCTCAGCATTTAAGTAATACTCAACATCAAACCCCTTTACTTGGTGTTTATCCGAATGAAGCAGAATAACCGCTTGTTATTCTGCAGAGCTCACTCTTTAAATAGCTTTTCCTCATGGTTAGTGAATTAGAGACTTTTTCTGCCTAAGAAGGCTTAAGCATTCACTGGAAAGCATACAAGACAAACATAAACCACACAGTACAGAGGAAAACCTGTACCTTTCCAGTCCAGAGAGTGAAAGAAGTTGTTTGCATCAGTACTACCACTGTGTGGGGATTCTGTATCAGTAGGCGCACTTTCTGAAGACTGCTCCAACTGGGATGCCTCTGCTTCATATTGTGCAGTTGAACCTGGCTGTCTAGGCAACTCTGGTTTCCCTATAAAACAGAATTCACGCCAGAGCCCTTAGAGAGAAACTTCTCAATCCTCCACATGGCAGCTGATACTTGTCTTTCAAGCTGACTGCTGTAGGAATACAATTATCTCCAATCTATTGCTCTGCAAATGCAAATTCCTGCCCCCACCATCTTTGAAATTAGCATTAACTTCTTTTCAACTACAAAAACTGGTAAAACCCAGTTTTGAATTAGGACATTAAATCAGAATCATAGAGTAACACTCAAGCATTCTATTTGCATTTGTAGGAAAATGTAATGAACACCTCACTTGTACCAACCATCCTCTAAAACATGCAAGATCTATGAACAATATCTGCAATAAGAGACAGAAAAACAGAAAAAAGCAAATGCAGCTGTAGAAAACCCCAGAATAAGCAAAGCCAGTGAAGCACATGGAGTGGTTAAAAAAGGGGTGGTACACTGTGTGATGCTATTAATGGCTTCTCATATTTCTTATTTTACTGAAATCAGGTATAAAGTGATTCTTGTGTAAGATTCAGTTGCACTGTTACCTACTGCTGTATCACTTCTCAAAACCCAAGTTTCCTCAAGACAAATGAAGAAAACTTCCTAAATTAGTCAATATTCATCCACTGTTTGAAAAAAATGGATGGATGGCTGGAAGAAACCTATTTGTCTAAATTTAAATACACAACTGGTACAGCACTTTTTCACTCTCCTTCCACATTCTCAGTTGCAGCTTAGAGAAGGTGAAAAAACAGTCCATCTCAGAAAACATACATGAAAGATGAAAGCTAATGAAAGAATAAATTCCATTTTAATGGCAAGTTTTTTTAAAATCAGTTCATAGCACTTACTTTTGTCCTAT
>WBNO01006110.1:0-17539 GCA_013400575.1 Peucedramus taeniatus
GGTTCTCGGTTCCGCCCTTGGAGCGGGGGTGGGTAAGAAAGGGAGGGGGTGGGCGCGCGCACCCGGCTCGAGGCCCCTCCAGGCGTCTGTGATTGGTGCGCGCGCGCGAGGGGAGCACGAGGAGCTCGCCCGCGGGGCGGGGGCTGAGCCTGAGGGGAGCGCTGAGGGAAGGTGAGAGGGAGGAAGAGAGAGGGAGAGAGGGAAGGAACGAAAAAGGAGGGAGGGAGAGAGGGAGGGGACACCTCACGGTGCTCTGTGCCGTGGAGCTGCCGCCGCGGTGATGCAGTGCTGGATGCAGCCGGCACCCCCTCAGGCAGGCCTGGCCTTGCTTAGGGCTGCACAACGCGCCGGTGTTATTCACTCCGTGACGTGACACGAAAATATGTGGGAAATCTCCGCACGGTGCTAAGTGGGTCGCGGCAACCAACAATACGCTTATTTAAAGTCCTCTCCTTACTGAAAGTTACCGAGTTACTTAGTTACAGTGTAAGGGCTGGCTCATGCCCACATGGTAAACTGGTCTCTCGTGGCTCGGGAGAGGATCGCACCAGAATAAAAGGGTAAAGCTACGGGAGCAAGAATAATGTCTACACGCAGTGTTTTCGAGTTGAGTTTCTTATCGTTTTGGCATTGGAAATACGCTTTCCTGTTTTGGGAAACGCTAGCACCTGCCTTACGGTCCTTGCCCCGCAGCAAGGTGGTGTGGGAGTGTGGGAGCGGTGATGTCACAGCCCGCTGGAGGAACCGCGGCTTTCCCGCCCCTCCAGCGGAGCGGCTGGGATTGTCGCCTAATATCTTATATCACCTTGTCATAAATGAGCAGTAAAGCAATAAATCCTTTCAAGCCTTGAACTACCTCTGCACTTCCCTGATTTTTTTTTTCCTCCTTTGGCTGTTCACCCTTGATAGTCTTTTTCTGTATACGAGAGACTTGCAGCCTTTTGTAATAAAAATTGCTGTTATTGTGGTGATCATTGTTAAAGCTGGGGATTGCTGGGTTGTGAGGGAGCTCCTGATAGGCTCCTTCCTTCATCCTTCCCCAAAATATTTCACTGCATGGGCTGCTCTCTCATTTTGTTGCATGCTTCACTTCGGCACTCTAGTGCTGGAAAACCCTGAAGGAGCCTACGGATTTTCTAGGAAGTGGCAGGAAAGCTCCAGAACTGGCTTTGGAATGGGCTTTGGGCTGGCAAAGCAGCTTCAGCAGAACCAAAACTGTTTTTGGCTGAGGCATACCAGACCCTAGTTAAGAGGAAGAGTGATATATGAGTTAAGGATGCCAAACTGGCACAGAAGAGACAGAGATTTCTCTTTATACCTCAGCTCTTCATTTATGAAATAAAGTCCTTTCACTCAGGCACAGATTAGGATGCTGGAGAGGCTACATGCAGTTACTGCTGGAGATGGCTACTCAGGACTGCAGAGGAGTCCTTTCTTTTTCAGGACCCTGTTCAAGTACCTGTCAACATTACTGATGTTGAATAGCTAAACAGGAAAAAACGTGGGAAGAAGTGGTGAAAATAGCAAAAAATTTGCCTTACACACAGGCATTTGTAAAATTTGTAAAATTTGCCCTTCTGTTTCCATGTGCTTGAGCTTCACACTAGTTTGTCATGATAGCATGAATAACAGGACTTGGGTTTTTTCCCTAACTGGAGTTATTTGACTGATTTTTTTTATAGATTGCTATCAGTGTAGAAAGAAAAGGCAGTAAAATCAGAGAAAATAAACTTTTTTTTTTTCCCGGATATAGAGAATTCTACTCACTTTTATTAGACAAGAAAAATACATCTTGTTGCTACTGCCATTTCACTGACAGTTGTCCAAAAACTTTGCTTCAAAACCTCCAATAATCTCTTCCAATGTATCAGAGAACTTAAAAGGAGATAGGTAAATTATGAACTATATTTTTATAACCTTTTTATTACAACACACCCTTTCTTAGTGTAAGTTTAGCTCGGGTTTCAGTCCTTTAATGACTTCCGGTTTGATAAGTGCCCTGCATCCATGTGAAGGCCACATGCGTGTTCCCTTTAGACGTTTGCTCTGCTCATGACACCGTTTATTGGTTTCATGGTTTCTGAGCAGTGAGCCACTCACAGCCATTCTTTGTTGATTTTACAAAAAAGGTGTAGCTCACTTGAAAACAGTTCACTGTGTTTTCCAACAAACATGGTCTCTCTCCTGAGGAGCCATGAGAATGGACAGCACAATAAAGGCAAGAACAAAATACTCCTAAGAGAACTTGTGATATGCATAAGGTGAATAATCATAAGGGACTGTGGGTTTAGTTGATATGAAGGCAAATAGATATGTTACTTGCCAAAATTATTTTAATTTCATTATGCCTAAAAGTAAATATTGGTTATTGCTTAAGATTATGCTCATGTTTACTTTGTGGGTAGGAGTTCTTTTAGCCACGGTATCCTGCATTGTACATTTCAAGTGTGGTTGGCTGGAGTGGGCAGGAAGCAATGTGGCAGCTCTGGCACAAGCTTGCTCTGACTGAGATCCTAGGCAGCAGTGCCAGAGATATGAAGTCTATGGTCTGAAAGCATGATTCAAAACTCATCAGAGTATGTGGAAAAATAGGAGAAGAAATCTGCTCTTATCCAAGAAAATTTTCTGCTGTTATCCAAGAACTTCCCCAGTTTGGCTCAAAGCATTCAGGAGGAGCAATACATCAGAAATTTATACTGCTCTTCTTCATGCAGTATGCATTAAACAGATAAACAGTGAGATACTCTCCTTAAAGAGCTACTAAGGTGTACTTGTCGTAGGTTTTAAGTCCACATTCAAATAAAACAGGAAAAAAGAAAACAAAACCATTTCTTCTACTTATGTGTGCAATATTTTTCTGCTCCTGAGGAGAAATAAATTACACTTAGGTAATGCTTGTAATCAAATTTACCAAAACTAAGGCTTCTGCTAACTTCAGAATGTATTGAAACCTAAAAGGCATCAGGAAAAAAAAACCCTTAAAGAAGAGAATTAAGTACTGAATTAGTGGCTCAGAAGCTCCAAGACTGACTGACTAATTAAAGTACTAAACTTGGGTTTGTGAAGCCTGATTACGTACATTCTCAGCAGCAACTGATGTCTGTTTCCATTTAGAAGCACCTTGTCGTTAGGACCAATGCAACATCCTATCCCATGGATTAGTCAATCAACTAGCATTCTTCTTCAGTAATGGGAAAAGGCAAACGTGTCTTCATGATCCTTATGTTGCATTTTACACCATAGCAACCAAGCTACATTAGCACAGTTTTGTAGCAGATGTGGGTTCTATATTTATGTTCAACTTCTACCTCAATCTCATAGGTTAATTTGATGTAGCATCTAATAAATGAGACCTATTAAGAGAACAATTCCACAGCTGCCTGTATCCCCTGGATAACCTGGCTTTAAAGCCTGTGAAGGAAGTAACTGAGATAAGGAATGTTAGGCTACAGACAAACACATAATGACTAATTCTGCTGTAAGCAAGGCACAGGCTGGACAAGAAGCTCCCCTCTTCTTGTGTGAGCAGAACCTTGAGACTTTGTATGACCTCTGCTGTCAGCATGGAGGGAGACAAAACTGCTCATCACAGAAACCTCCTTCCTCTCAGACAGTAAAACACTTTTTTTTTTCTCTGTAATTTACTTTGCCTTCAACTCCATACCATGACCATGTAATCTGTTACTTCAATGGCTGAACAGAATACAATCATCAGTGAGTCCACATCCTTTGAAGGAATGGAGACACTTCTGCAAGTCTTGGTAGAAATTTCTATTTTTCATTGCCTGTGAATGCGGCCTTAATCATATATTCAATCAGGAAATAGTCAATCATGTCTCTTGTCTATGACAGTATAATATGAGCCTTTTGTTAATTTATTAATTTATGTAATTCAGTACAGCTTATTGGAATATTTTTTCCCATTTTTTGGGTGAAATTTATATACCTGAAGCAAATGGAACTGCTGTTGGATTGATGCAATTTTATGTGATTTTATTCACACCAATTGCATTGCTACAGCAGATATTTCTTATTACTCACAAAAAAGTTGTCTACAATTCTGACTCATAAAGCACTCAACTTTCTTTCACAAGTCTCTCTCTTTTATTCCAAGCACCAGCAGATTTTACTGGCAAGATCAAATGCCATCTAAGACCAGATCTGCCATGTGGCATAGAGAGAATGACAGAGTGCAGATACTTATTTCAGCTGAAAAGCTTGCAGGCATCATAACAGTATTTGTTGATAAACTGTTGATTCTTTATGGACCAGTAACAGGTTGATACTTGTGGGAAACCAGGAAATCCCTCTTGCTACTTTGGATGGGCTGAAACCTGGGCAGGGGGCTCAGAGAACTTGGCACAGAGCCCAAGACCCCTCTGCCCTCAATCTGGAGCCATGGAAACAGTTACCAACTTTATGTGAGGAGTTACAAACCAGGGAAAGTAGAATAAAATAAGTAGCTTATTACTGAGTAGAGAAATAGAATGTTAGGATTCATATGAGAAGTGTACAGAGAGGTCAAGATGGAGGAATCTGGGTGTGTACTGCTCTCCTTCCTTCTTCTTCATCGTCTCCATTTTCTTGGTGATGTTGGCACTCTTAGATTGGTTTAGAGTAGAAACTCACTGTCTAACATAGGTGATAGGTATTGGGGAATAATGGTAAACAATGTCTACATAGTTTATAGTATATAAAGATACCACTGCCCTGAGGGCGGGCAGTGTGCCTTGAGCTGACCTGCTGAGAGCATCGCGGCTGGCCAGGGAGAACATGTTATAGATAAGAAATAACAAACAACCTTGAGAACGAAAGCCAAGCAACTCTGACTCTTTCTTCGACCATCTGGCTGTGAAAAAGGACTCTCGGGAACATCCCAGGCAAGGGGAATCCCGAGAGATACTGAGTTTGTGAATCCCCTTTCTGAAGCTAAGCTGAGCCCAAGACTTAGTCATGGCAACTGTGCAGTTGTTCCAGTCTGGGTGAGAGTTCAGGGCTGTCCTCGAGTCCCTCTGCCTCTTGGCTTACCTCCTCAGTGCACTGCTCAGAGGGGAGCATTTTGCCATAGCAAAGTACTCCCAGACTAGTCCTGCATTCAGGCTGCACTTGGAGCAGGGAGCCTGCTTTTGTTTTTCAGTTCCTTGGTTCTACATCTGGTAAAACACTTGCTGAATTTTAAACAAAAATGAAGGCTGCTCTTTCTTATTCCCTGCATCAATGGCCAAAAAAAATGCTACTTTGAAGGACAGGGATTCAGAAGGTTTGCAGCTGTGTTAGACAACTTGCTAGGCAAGACACAGCTGCAAGACAGCTGTCTCCCTTTCCTCTTCCTCACTGATAGGAAGGGTGGTGGGATCGTGGCAGACAACATTCTCCTAGATCTGTGTCTCTAGCTAAAATACTGCATGGAAAAGTAGATAGTAAGCAGTCTAGGGAGAATAGGGAAGCATAATATTTCACCCAAAGCCCCCTTTGCTTGTCCCTTCCCATAAGAATTTGCATCTTCTGTGCTTTGACACTGTGAGACAGAGAACTTCAGGACTAAATTTGAGACAATCATAGGTTGTTTTGTTTTCCTGCTGTGTTTTTTAGTTTCCAGCACCAAATAGTAGCAAAAAAACCGACGTGCAACTTTGGCCCTTGGTAGCTGCCAGAGCACACAGGGTTAAGGAGGGTAAAGGGGAGGGATTTACCCTAGGCACTGCTTGGTATTTGTGTTTCCTGTGAATGCAAGGGGTGTGTTCCACCAGAAAGCAGCCCTAGCAAAAGGATAATATGCTCA
Organism: Peucedramus taeniatus; assembly: GCA_013400575.1. Classification (NCBI taxonomy): domain Eukaryota; kingdom Metazoa; phylum Chordata; class Aves; order Passeriformes; family Fringillidae; genus Peucedramus; species Peucedramus taeniatus. The sequence continues at coordinate 5,783 of WBNO01006110.1, forward strand.
TTCATTTGCTATGTTGGTCTAAGGTAACCACAGAAACCTAGAGCTTGTACAGTGCCAGGTACTCCAAGCAGTACACTAAGATAACATTACCTGGCCCTAGTCCCAGAGAATGACTTTTCCCAGAGTCAAATTGACCAAGCATTTATTGTATTACAAGATACTTAATTTCTTACTCTGCACTAATTTGGGCTTATTGAAGAAATATATCTGGGAAACTTTCTTAGGACCTCAGATTTAAAAATCCAGTACTAATAAGCTAAATATTCTCTTACATCTTTTAACAACTGTAGCCTTGAAAGTCCTGGTTGTGACATGTACTGTGGTACAACACCAGCTTCAGATGTAGCTGCAACCCACATGCTGCAACCATGATGTATCACTTTTAAATACAGGCTCTACAACATCTGCTTTACTTTTGGACAAGAGTCAAGCTTTTCCACAGCCCTATCCCAGCACCATCCCCCCGCCATGATCCCAACAGAGTTCAAGAGTGCAGCCACGAAACCTTTGTCAAACGAGATTCTTGTAGCAACCTCCCTCCCCAGGCTGGGGACTGCACAGAAATCCCCTTGCGAGGGAGTTCCCTCCCAGCCTATGCTCAAAGAAAAAAAAGAGTTGCTATAGTAACCAGTTCTCTACCTGCACGGAATTGGCTCTCTCTATCCTCTTAATCTTCTCTGGTTTTATTAGTTCTGAGCGAGAAGCAGCTCGTCAGGTCAGGCCTGTGCTTGGTTCTGCAGGCTGGAGGAATGCGTGGAAGGCACAGGAGGGAGCAGGGGGTCCTCACCCATCAGGTGGTTGTTGCTTGCTAACTTTGCCTGCTGAAGAGTGTCCTGTGTGAGAGTTGCCAGCACTGTCCTTTTGTGACAGAGCCACATGAGCTGCAGAGGGACAAGCACTTTGCTTCCCCTTCCTGCCCCAGCTTGTGGTGGAACCCTACTGCTGTCTTGTCCAAGAACAGACCTGCCACTTGCCATCTGTAGCCTTCCTTGCATATCCTTTGCAGCCTCATTGGGATAAATTTCAGTGGAAAAAGAAACTGAATACAGTTTCTTTTCTTTGATAGCATATTTTTGCAACTCTTCCTAGGGTTAAAAATTACCGGAAAACACCAAGAAGATTCTAAATTATGCTAAATTGTATCTTTTCTAATATGTCTACTGTGGCCAGGCATTAGACGAATCATTTTCTGCATTATGAATTCCATTGTGGAAGTGTATAGCTGGGAGCCAAACAAACCTGCTGTAAGGAATAACATTCCAGACCCACCTCTAGTTCTGCCTGTGCAACATGGACAAATTGCCTGTACAAGGTGGGGCATGTTCCCCTGACAGCAAGCGGACTCAGGAGGGTATGATGTGGTGACTAGGGAGGGAGAAAAAAGCCACAGAATTAACTACTGTAGATGTAGTTATGGCCACTAATAAAAGGCTGCAGAGCATCATGTAGGACAGAGCAGGTAGAGCGCTATAACAAGGCACTGTCACTGCTTGTGTTAAATGCTCAGAGTCTGTGTACTGTGAAGGTACCCAAAAGCATTGAGTGGACACTGGGACAGACTAGACAGGGGCAAGCCAACTAGAAGATTTCCTTCTTATGTTCATGTAGCTGCCATTACCATGACAGTAAATGGTCTATATTTAAGTACAACACAATAAAAAAATTCCAGAACACACCCACATCAATATGTTGCTTGAACAACAGCCAGCAGTAAAATAGAAATGTGCATACATTTCTAAAACATTTAAAATTTTATTATTGATCCAAATAATGAGGTAGGTCACAGACTAATTTTAGAATGATTTGGACTTCTAAAATACCTTTTTTTCCACTGTGTTTTTGCTTATGCAACAATTCACTATGCTAAGCATGCACAGCAATGGACTAATAGCAAGCTAAAATAACTGATTTGTGATGGAACTTGCAACTCCAGTACTGCTGGTTATTCAAGCATGGTGCAGTTTCCCCCGATGTTAGGATGTAAAAAGGTGGATTCTATATATGGTTTCCAGACACCATAGTTTTGACTCAGGTGCTGATTATACTTAAGCAATTAGCACAGCTTTTATGGCATCCTGGCAGTTTCTCATTTAAGCCAAAGAATGGTTTCTAGCTGGTTATTTCCTCATGGGCCATTAAACCTCTAACAGTCAGCATAAGGAGATGGCAGAGGGAAGTTTTGGAATCTTTGGGGAGCTAAGCCTTCAGCAATGGCAGCAGTGGAACTCTGCCTGGGGCAAGACACATGTTCTAGGCTAGAGCTTCACCTATTCACCTCACTCAGACCCATTTGTTCCTTGCCAGTGATAACAATTAGCAGGTTAAAGAAATCTGAGGTTAAAGAAAGGTCATTGAGTTAGAAAATGATTCCAAATAGACAGTGTGATTATCCATGGTGAACTGACTGCCAACGAAGTGGTCACTGGACTTGGAGCACACACGTGGAGGGCACACAGGGTAAACACAGGTGGGTCACCAGAACAAAGAGGTTTCAGCATTTCAGGGGCTGGCCATGTTCTTCCTCACACGCATGCACACACATTGATTTTCAGGTCCTCTAGTCTGAAACCTAGAAAACTACAGGTCTTGTCTGTTTTACACAGACACTGACAAGTTCTTAGCCTATCTGATGAGATTTAAGTCATATTGCTATTTATAGAAGGAAACACATCACTCTAAATTTTCTGTGCTCATTTATTTTAAATATATATATATATATATATTCTCCCAAAAGATCAAATAAAGTCAGTCCTCTGGCCTAGTATCTTTGACTAACAATATCATGTTATTGTACAGGTCTTTAGACTTTCAATAATCTTTTAATTGCTATATTGGCATAAAATGAGTGGAGTGGATTTTTGTATGAAACACTCAAAATCATCCAGATGAATGGCCTTCCTTCAGAAACAGTCACTGATAATGCCTGGGAGGTGAGGATAACTTTATAGACAGCCAGAGTGATTTTGTGATATGCCTAAACTACCTAAATGCAACAGCTGTAGACTGATTTTTGACCCCAGAATTAAGTTGTTAATTATTACCAGAATAGTGCTGTACACTACAGAGCTTTTTAATGTGAAATTTTGTAAGTAACTAATTTAATTCTAATTTGTTTCCATTTTGAAACACTCATGATAACAATTACTCATAATAACTAGAAAATATTGGTCACCAAGAAATTATTCCAGATTAGAAACCCTCTGAAAACAGAATGAAACCCATTGCGTCTTTAAGCAGAGCATGTAGTACCCAGTTACAGGTATTTAACAGATTTATGAATTGAATGCAAAATGACAGAATTAATTTCCCCTTTCCATTCTGATAATAACACGTGCCGACTGAATTTACAAATCCGGTTTGTTATGTATTAACCAGTCATCTGGGAATCTGATTGAGTAACACAGCAGTTGTTGCAATACCAAGACTGCCATATAAATCATGCCTGAGTCCTAAGTCAATATTGGTTCAAATATTGATTCCCATGAGAGATAGAGCTGCAGTTGAAGAGGTTACAGGTGCTGACTGAACCACTTCAGAGAGGACTGCTCCCTCTGTGCTCATTTGAGATCGACATCAAAGTGCTCACTTCAATTTGAATTCATGAGAACAAGGGCGTTTGCCTTCACTTTTGATACTGACACTCTATCAGAACATAGATTTGATGTGCTAAAATCAAAGCTATCACATCATGTTTAAGTACTAAGTTATTCAGTTATTTACACTCCAGAGAGATGTAACGTCTAGGAAGAGGAGAGTGAGACACAAAAAGTTATTCTTTATGGGGCACTAAAAACAGGAAGGGAGGGGGGGCATATAGGTATTTTTTCCTGCTTATAGATTCCTGCTTATATATTTTGCTACACAAAAATAAATGAACAAGCAGGAAAAGGAATGTGAAGTTAAGGAAACACTGAATATCAAAATGAAAAATTGTCTTCAACACTTTGGAAAATAGAAGTCTCTCATCAGTTGGAGTTGGAAAAGGAGTGCAGCATCCAACTGGTTTTTACTCTAACAAGGGGTATTGTGAGCCACATCTACACAGGCAATTTGCTCTTCCATTGCAATACAGCGATTTCCCTCATTAGCCTTGAATCCCAACTGTTCTTCTGAGAAGGACAAGCACAGATCCTTCTGGATACATTTCACAGTTAGAGATCTAAACAAGAATGAGTTTCCCCATTCTTGGGCACTGCTGTCTTGGCAAGTCCTTAGGCAGCAGTTAGAGAAAAGAGCATGTATATTCTATTCAAACCAGTCTGAATCAGTGGACTATGAATAACATAAGCCAGGTGCTCTAAATCTTCATATGTTTTAGATACTCTTTTTATGAGTGGCTCTGCAATTGCAGTATTGACTAAACCAATTGCTAAGAAAAGGGTTTATACCACAAAAATTAAGATCCTCTTTTGAGCAATTTAAGTACATTTACATAAAAACAGCTCAGTCTCGCCTACTTCTATCTCTTCCAATAGCTTTTTGTTTCTATTATTTAAAGGCTCAGAAAATAAATCTATGCATTATCTTGGCTTTTAGACTAACACTTTTCTTAATAATATTTGTAACAACTCTGTTGGAATAAATGCTTAGAGCATCACACCACGAGACATGATATAAATCATAACATTTGGAAGTAAATAGTACCTAACTAGTCACTGAATTCAGACTAATTAAAATAATAGAATATCCTGAGCTGGAAGGGACTCATGAGAATCATAAAATCCAACTTCTGACTGCATGCAGAGCAACCTTAAAAGGCTGAGCAATCTAAGCATGTTGCCCAAATGCTTCTTGAGTAGTGACAGTGGTGCCATGACCACTTCCCTGGGAAGCCTGTTCCAGTGCTTGAGCACCCCTTCAGTGAAGAATTTTTTCTAACATCTAACTAGCCCAACAAAACATTCTCTGGCATCTTTAAAAAAGTGGCATCTTTACTCTGATATGCTTTCCACAATGCCATAGCACATAGCAGAAAATTGTTCCTTGAACTCTGCGCAGATTATCCTTGCCATGGACACATCCCATGCATGCCAAACTGAACACTTTTGGCTTGTAGTATCTGCTGTGGTTGAGCCTCCCTACGCTCCATGGAATGAAGAACAGAACAGATTCAGTTATCTCTCCATTCCTTCTAATTGCCAATAGCTGTAAGACAAAATCCCTACATGTATCATTCCTCAGCACGTTGTGCAATTTTAAACCCTTTCCTTACAAATGTAGTTAGCAGACTGGTCTGAATTGCACAATCAGTTCCTTTGTCCACTGGTTGACAACCTAGTGAAGTGTTAAGGATCATTTTTGCTATTGCAGTCCAGCTTCTGCAGCCGAAACAAACATGGTGGTTCTCAGCTCATTGTAGCCATATTTTTTCCCCTATATCAGTTGCAGGAATTCAGTTTGCCAGTCCTCTTCAAAATGAGCTTCCTTTTTGGGACAAGATTTGGCCAGGTGGAGATCTGCCTTAGCTTCTCTTCAAACTTTGACATAGGCCTGGCAAATCCACACCTTGGAAGAGTAAAGGACCTCCAGCAGCAGCATATGGGACCTCTCTGTTGTGAATTCCAGTAGGACATCAGGGATCTCAGCTACACAGCTCATCAAAACATGTCATGCCTCACAGCCAGACATCTGATGATGCATGGAGTGATTCCTTGCTCCATCTGGGCAGGAGGATGAGAGTGACCACAGCACTCGTTCCTCTGCATATCACTGTGGGATCTGTGCCCCAGCAGCCTGGGAAAGATTGTGCTGCCATTTGAAGAAATGCCAGCAGCAGATTCAGTGGCAGCTTGGAGAACCAAAGCTGTGTGGTACCCAGCAGAATCACAACTACGTTAGACATATGTTGAAACAACTAATTTAGGAACTAACTTCAAGAAGTGCTGCTCTGGACCCAATGTGCATCTTTTCTGCTGAGAAAAACAAAAGACCTCCTGAGCTACTTTGCAGTTCTCAGCACCACATGGGAGCAGAGAAAGTATTGTAAGCAAGGTGTGATTGATTGTTATGTTATTTCCTCTCCACCCTTCTCTAGTGCTGGGTTCAAGTGGGCAATTTTGTACCAGTGACACAGCCATTACTTTGTGTAGAGGATTTTCTCCCAGCTTCTCAACAATAGCATATAGTGTGCTTTCTGGGCATGCAAAGTATCAAAATACTCTATCTCAGCAATTGCCTCTGCTATGAGAAATAACTTAGCTCATCAACCATTTAAAGCAGAAATTCCATGTTTGCACAAGAACAGGAAAAAATCCAACTTAATTTTGACTCCAAGCACAATATCTGTAAGATTCCTGTCACTCGGAGGTTTTAGGACTGTCTTACAGAGCATTAAAATAAGAATTAGCTCTTCCAAACATAAGTCTTTAATTTGTTTTCCTATTGCTCGTAGATTTTGCCACACATTGTTTTGCAAGGCTCTTTGAAACCTGCATTTATGCTAAATGAAGAACTAGTGGATAAGATTTTTCCCTCATGGAATGATGAAAAAGCCTATTTAAACCTTTGTAAGAGGTTTCCTTTTTTCACTTGTGCATGCCAAGGCTATGGCTGCCAAGGCTATTGCTAAGAAAGGTTTGATTCAGGGATGGATAACTTGCTTAGCACACTGACAGGGTGTGCAGGATGTCAGTAAGATGCTCCCCATGCAGAATATTTGAAGTGTGCAGCTTTCCTCTTGTGACTAGAAAATTGTAGAAGAGGACAATTCCCCTCCTCCTGGAGGTTCATTGTTGAGAACATGACGACAAAACCACAGCCACGTAGTGTGTCAACACTGGAGTAGAGCCAGGGCACCTCTTCCCTGTTATTAACCTATTTGGCTTGGGACATCCTATATTTGTCTTCAGAAGGACACCAGTGTCCCCTTACCTGTCTGGCCATTGCTGTTCTCTGGCACAGCCCCAGCAATCCTGTTATCCCAAGAAGGTGAGAGGCAGAGGTCCAGCAGTGATGGCACCGGGTTGGGTCAGGCCATTCTGGCACTTGTGCATAACCAGTCTGTCAATGCAGCCTGAGGGATGCTGCCAATCCTGCCTCTTGCTGCCCTTCAAAATTGCTCCTCGTGGCTGCATGGCTGCATGCCACAGAAAGACACTGCTCAGTTAAAGTTCAAACTGAATTTGTAGCCAAAAAAAACAACTCCTCATCCCTTCCTGTCCTGGATTAGAATGACTTCAAAACAAATAGGGTGACCTCAAAAAACAAAAATAGAAGTGCTATGCAGTCATCACCTGCCTTCCTAGAAAATCCAATTTCCATCATTTGCACCTGCGGGCAAGCCTCACAGGAGCTTCAGTTTTGTAAGGCTGCATAGTCCAGTAAGACAGCCCTGAAATAGATGACTTACTGCTTGCAATGTTTTTTCCCCCACACTGAAGCCTACAGGGGTCTCTTACACCTATTTTTCCCTATTGAAAAATCATTCATCTTCATGTAAACTTGGTAGAGTCATAACCTGAAAAGGATTTTTTTCTTAATAGGTTTTTCATTCACACTTTTATTGTGATCTACATCTTACTTTCACAGTGCAGAATGACTTGGGTCTCAGGATCTCCCCTGGGATTTTATTACACCAAGGGTGGGATTTCACCTCAGGCACCTGTGTCTCGGCTCAGCCCAAACTCCTGTGTGCAGTCAACAGCACCAAGGGCAAGGTTCACTTAACCCTGAAAATTCTTCATACAACTGCTAGTTTCTTTCCTTTGGCTATTAAAGGAACCCAGACTGGCTAGCTTGGTGTACACCTCTACTTTGCAGATATCTAGAATGATGAGGTACCCGATGGAAAGTTACTTGGAATTCTTTCTGAACAGGATTTACCCTCCTGATTATATTCTCACTGTTCACACAAATGAAGGGAAAGCTAAGCATGCCAGGAGAACACTCTTTTTTCAGTAGGAGGGACAGACTTCCTTTCAGAAACCTTTGCAGCAAGGTTTCTTTCTCTTAAAGGAGAAACATATGAGATTAGAGCCACCTAAATTCTGTGTAGTCCTCAACACCTTGGGTGAGACAGTCTCTGTTATGTCCTTAAAGAGCATTTGCACTCCAGAGAGATGCAAAGAGCTCGCACAAGGATCAGTCCATGTGTTTTCCCAGTTCTGGCCCTTACAGGGGCTTTTTGGTCAGACACGTAATTTGTCTTCCTTGGTTTCAAACCTAGCAACTTGTTTGTGATACGGCCCCCTGGAAACAACAGAAGGCTGTCATGCACACACAGATGAAGAAGAGGTAGCAGCTGCTAGAGTCAGCAACAGTTAGCCGTAAAAAGTCTACCATGACTTAACAGCAAAAGCAAGCTAGAACAGAAGGGAGCTGTTGCAGATTTGCACTGGGAGGGTGGGAATGTCTGTTGGCCTGCTAGGAAGAGGGCAGAGGGCCTGTTTAGAGATGATGGCCAGGATTAGATAGACCAGGTTGTTTGGGGAGGGATGAAGGTGTCTGTGTCTCCTTGTTTCTTCAGAAAAGAGCTAGAAAAGTAGCAGCATCAGCACAAAGATTGAGCACATATGCTGCAAAGGCAGAAAGGATGGTATTTTCTGGTTTAGCCTACTTGTTGCTTTTGGCTAATAACCAGTAAAAATAAAACTTTACTGTTATTGTTACCACATTTGAGAGATCAGTGTGAAGGACAATCCTGCCACCAGATAGAGAGCAACACAGGAGAGAATCTAATAGCTCCCTCCTATCCTTTTCTCTTAGACTGTGCTAAAATGATAACACTTCCTTATCTGCAAACTAACAATAGCTCTGCAGCAGCATAGGAAAGTTAAACAAGCCTTGAGTCAAGGGGATGTAGAGATTGCCCCTAGGCACTGACTAAAGCTATAGACCACATAGTCTTCTGGGGAAAAAAATCAACCTGCAAAAGGAACAAGTTTTGAGGTGTTACTCATTTAAAACTGTAGGCCTGTGGCTCATCATGTTCCACCTTCAAATATCTCCCCGAGGGTGCTAGTCACAGGCTAGCAAGATCACAGACATGAAGTTTTTTGCCTTTAAATCAGAATGTATCCCCTGTCAATAGCAGATAATGCTCTAGCAGTGGATTTCATCAGTGCAACAACAAAAATAGGAAAGAAACCCTGACATTGAGCCAGCCATCAATAGACAGGCACAGCATGGTGACTGAACTAATGTGCCCCCAGGAACTGTCCTGCTATGGAGAGGTTTCCTGCACATGGCAGGGCAGGGAAGAAGTAAGCTGGGAAATTCCTGCTCTTTTATTTATGTTCAGAATCAGGTAGTTTGCAGCTGAATGGTAAATTCTTTCAAAGTATTTTTAAAGAAAAGACAGAAATGTAGCTTGAAGCATGTAGTTTCCTTACTAGAACTGCATTAACTGGGAATAATTCCACTGCATTGCATTATGCTAAGCAGAATAGAATCCCTCTACTTTTTAGAAAGCTTTTGTGCTGCTAGTTACTGAAATCACAGACAATATACTTTGCATTGTACTTGTAGGATTCTCCTCCCATGCTACATAAACTTATTTAAAATACTACAGACTTCGGAGGAGGGCTTTGTTCCAAGATGTACTTTTTAAACGTTCTTAGCTTTCCTCTCTGTAAGGTGTGTGGTGTGCTCTTCCACACCCACCCTTTGGCCTTGAGAAGCCAGTCCCTTAACAAACCATGCCACGCTCTGTTTGTTTTAGTAATTCTTACCCAAGGTCTTTATCTTAGAATCCTGTTTGTGCAGCTTTGGACAAGATTCAGTCTTGGAATGAAGGGGAGGGAGAGTGAGGTGGGAAAGATTTTTTAGTGCCTTTAATATTTAATATGTTATCTCACCTGTGACTATTAAGTAGATGATTTACAAGCTTGTTGACACTGAGATGGTGTGAGTTTCTGCCCCTTACAGTAGATGCAAACACAGCTTGAAAGAGCAGCTATAGGAGGGGTAAGGGCTACAGAACAGTTCAATTTCCGGCCTGTGCACAAAGCACCCAGGAAATCTTTGGAGAAAACACTGTGGTTGATAGCCCACTGCAAGCCCTTCACCTGCTCCTGGCAGATCTGTTCACAACAGCAGTACAGTAAAATCACACCCACCTCTTGCAGCTGCAAATTCACAGCTTACAGTGCTACCCCACACAGCAAATTTACTAATGAGAGTTGTGTGTCAGTTCCTGACCAGGACACACTGGCCGAGGCCAGACTGCTGCAGCCTGAGCTGCTGCTGTGGGAGCTTAGCAGCACAGTGCAGGAATGCCTGGAATGTTTCAGTCAGCAGGTACTTCAGAGATCCTTCTCTAGGAAATGCCTGCACTTCTCATAGAAGTAGTCCCCCACCCCACTGCCCCTCTGACACAGTAACAGTGGGCTCCCTCTTCACTCCTCCAAGGCCCACACAAATCAAAATTTTCTCTCCAGCTCCAATGTTAACTCCAGCTCCCCTTTGTGAAGCAAAATCATCATGGGAAATGAAAATTCCACAAATCAGCAACATACCACTGTCTTTCCAAACACACTGTGGGTCTGGATACAACCTTGGAAGGCAGGCTGCTTTTAGAGAATGATTCCTTGCATAGCTGTGGGGCCAAATGCTTGCAGCCCATCAATGCAACAGCTTCCAACAGCCAGAAAAAGAAGTTGCTCATCTGCCTGTTTCAGGCAAGAAAAGCTATCATAGTTTTAAAGACCATCTCTGCTTTTGTAGTAATCTTTCCTATGCTGTCTCCATCTTCCCCTACCTATCCAACACTGAAACACCTTGCAGACACTATGAGTTAAATTTTCTGACAAGCACTTTTCTAATTTCCCATATCTTTTAAACTTCCCACCTCTGCAAACCAGTGCTTGGTAAAAGACCTTTGTCCCTACCACACTAATCACCAGCCCAGCATATCAAGGACTTGCTCTCCAGTGTCTAGGGCTGTTGTGGGAAAGAAGGAGATACACTATGGAGCCCTCTTTAATACGTCCTAAAAACACTTCCTGAACTATTCTAACTGTGAAATACCTCTGTCCATTGGATTAATTCTTATCATTTCTAGACAGATAAAATGACTGTCAAGAAACATCTTCTGCTCATTTATAATTGATTAAGAAACTTCACTTCTAGAAGGAAAGAATGTAAATCACTGGAGCTGGCACTTAAATTGACAGGAAGGGTAGAGGTGTCAATTTGAGGGGAAATGAAAGCAGGGCTAGTTGCCAACTTAGCAGTGCAAACCTCTGGAAAAACACGAGTCAGTAACATTGCCTTTCTTGTCTCCGGGTTCACTTGTATTACTTGAAACAAGATGCCATCAACCAAATCAAACACTTGAGGTTCTATACCACCATCTGCCCCATTAATGAGATTTGTGTGAGGAAAACACGACAAGGGACAACCGAACCAGCTATTCCAAAATACCTTTTAGTCACCCTGTGCAAATAGAGGTCTCTTAAGTAAGCTGTTGGTACAAATCTTATACACAGGTAGGATGTGCAGAGTTTTCTGAAAGAAGAATTAAAGCAAATGTCAGTGTTTCATGCACAGTTGCAGGCACAGTTAATTGACTTGCTGAATGTAAAATATTAATTTAACATATGAATATGAGAGGGAGGAAGAAAACAATTCACTTAACTCTAATTTTCTCTATGCTGGCAATCTACTAAATCCAATAGTCTTGGTGTTCAAAGGAGAGATTCCTTCACTGTTCAACCCATTTGTTGTCACTGTTGACCTACAGCACTGGAAGAGGGCAGCTCAGTCCTTCCGAGGCATGTAAAAAGAATAGTTTCTGAATTCATTCTGAAAGGCTGTGTT
>WBNO01006125.1:0-2500 GCA_013400575.1 Peucedramus taeniatus
AAAGTCATAATGGGAGGTGGACTTCTCCACTGTGTCTAATACAAGAGTTGCTCTGCAGCATCATTTTCTGGATGCTTGGAATCAAACTACCAGTTCTGCTGCAGGTTTACAAGGCATTAAGTCAGCCTTAGACTCTCTCCCTCTCCTCTCTTTTCCTTGTCCTCCCCAAATACTAATTTCACCTTTATTCTCGAAAACTATTTACATTACAAATCAAATCTGTAATCCGAGATTACAGGAAAGCCACCAATTCAAATTTTAACTTTCATGAATAATGATCTATTTTGGATTCTTCTCATTTTAGGACTTCCTTATGTGTATTCATATATTTATTTTCAACCAGAGGTAAGAGGTTGCATGGACACTGACAGACTACTGAAGGAGAAGAGGTTCTTTCATGATAAGCCAACATAGTCCTAGGCCAATTTTGGGCATTATTTGACAAGCATTAATGTAGTAGGAAAGCAGATTTTCAAGGTTCAAATGCACAAAGTGCAGTTTGTATCATACAGCCATTAAAAAGTAGCATTAACATAAAACTGAATACATCCTGTCCATGTAATTACCTACTCAATTCAATATACCCACAGAACATTTACACACCACTAAAAATATATAAATATATAAACTCCAATAAGAAAAATCTCTACTGTACCACTGTCTTGGACAGGTTATGCTCTCCATTCTTTCTTGGAACCACATCCAGTAATATTATTTAAAAACACAACTAACCAAGTTTGGGACTTCTACATTCATATCTACAAAAATTAGAAAAAAAGCAATCAGAAATTTCATGGACAGTATACATACTTATTAATATGATCTGTTTTATTAGGTCCCAGTGAAAACATCTTATTAGTTCAACAATTAAATGATTCAGAAACCATGCACACTATTTTTGCCTTTTAGCAGTTCCAATCAGTAGCAGATCTAGGTGTAATCAACAGCAGCAGGGGGCTTTAGGAAGCAAAACAAAACAAAAACAGTAGGGATCTTTACTAGTTTACAGTAATTTGTACAAGGAGATGTTAAATGTTACTGCAAGTTAGCCCAAGATATGGGAAAGCTACAGGAAAATTCCCTATTATCTACAACTGCTATTTCACTACAGCAACATCAATATAATAAGCTTTTTTAAAAAATTGAGTATTTAAAGTTTACTGAATTTCCTTTCAGATCTAGAACTTCTTTATCTCTTTTTTGCCCCCTCCATTTTACATTTTCTGTAACAAGATCAATATTTGGGTTACCATGTATTCAGAATCCATGGATGTCACCCCTTAAATTTGTGAGTGGGCTGCACGAGTGATATAAAGTCCCTTTTCTGTAGGAGTTGAGCACATGGTCTAAACAGCACTTTTAGCCCCTGCTATGCATGGTAGCGAAACTATATTTCCCATATGTTAGTGCTGACAGGCTGACTGATATAAATTCAACTCAAAGAAACTTACATACAAGTTATTTTTATGCTTTTTAATCCTTTTCCTCTATTAACAGTGTCCCAGATATAAGAGAAGAATACATTAAAGAGAAATTGATAAGTGGTGCAATAATTTATGCACCCTTTGAGTGCTAGGACATCTGCATAAAACGAGGCCATCGCCTTTTTGATGTCAAGGATCTTGGGATAGTTCCAAATTGTAAGTATTTAAATCCTAAGCTCTTAAATTCCCATTGATTTTTATCACAAGCGTGAAGAGATAAGCATGCATCTATCTTTTTGAATCTGCCCTTGTTAACATGTCTGAAAAAAATGTATCTAGCCACAGCCACGCAGCACTCACACAGCACTCCTAAAGGACAAACAGTGAACATCTCACAGTGAAAGCCCATGTTGCCACATCTGTAACATTCCTCCTAATTCGAAGCAACTTTGCATAAAAAGAGGAATTGCACTTCTGGACTGAGGCACAGGCAGAGACACAGCGAGGACACACTCTCACTGCCCCATCTCTGCTGCAGAACCAGAGATGTTCTAATATTCCTTTTTTTGCCCCCTCCATTTTACGTTTTCTGAAAGAAGATCAATGTTTGTGTTAACATCTATTCAGAATCCTCTCTATCAGGCACTCCATGGGATGCTTTCTTTGTGGCCAGGTACAGACACATGAAATTCAATGTTCTTTGCAGATGACTGTCTCAATGACCACAAAAAGAGCATCAGAAAGCCTTGTATTTGCTTGAGCCTCTTGAAGAGCAGAAGGTCAAAATTATAATCAGATTAAATACTTACCATATGGATAACTGTATTCTTTTCAACATTGTAATACACTTTGCAGCCAAGCCTACAGCTCCAGCAACAGCTTTACCAGAAACATGAGAGCAGAACATGCTGGGGGTCAAGCCATGACAGAAAAACCACCAAGTGGAATCCCTGTCATAATTTTGCAGAGTACACTAATTCTCTCCTAGAAGCTGCCAGCAGTGGATAAAACATCTCCCACCTGCCACCAAAAGAGGATATTTTCCAAAGAAACTATATAATTTAGTGACAAAGCAC
>WBNO01006125.1:7500-28869 GCA_013400575.1 Peucedramus taeniatus
TAGGCACTGCAATAAATTAGAACTGATGACTCAAACTCTCAAATGTCCATAAGAAAGCTTTAATGCAAGCCCACTATTTCTATAATGTTGCAAAAGAAACAAAAAGAAGTTCTCAATGAATGATCGACTCCAAAGAGTATAAACTAATTTAAAAACAAAATTCATGCTACTATATTTCAAAATCATTTTTTTTTCCTTGAATGTTATGAACCACACTATTTGAAAATGGGGTAGTTTTGTTGCGTAAGCAGGCTTTCTTAAAGAACATTTCAATGACCCAGTTATGTCTCTGTTTTATTTTTGTAATATTTTTATATGAACTAGGATAAGACTGCAGTTAAACGCTGTTCTTCAATTTATTTTTCCATCTGCTTTTAGCTGCAGGATAGCATATTTTATCGCATTTGATATACGGGGTCAAAGGAAAAAAAAATTAACCCTGTATTTTTGCATAAAATGTATAAATAAATTCTGATGGTGCAAGCTCAGCAAGTAGAATATTTTTACTACTTCTATCTTGTGATAATGTTTTTATAATCACTTATATCTCCATCGCTAACAACTGAATGCCGTTTTCTGTGTTATTAACACAGCTCTACAAATCACAGGGAAAAATCCAGGATCTGAGCAAAAGAGGATAAAAGGTCGCATTTTTAGAAGGTAATCTTTTCACACATACAAGAGGCAATAGGCCAAGTCACTTAGCTCTTCCTAGCTAATCAAACTGCACAATTTCAGCATAGTGGTTCTTTTTTAGATGTAGGTGGTGATAAAACGATCCTCGGCTTGGGAACACATCCAAGATACATACACACTCCCAAACACCTCCCCCTACTCACCCCACCTCCAGTTGATTTGAACACAGAAATACTTATCAATACTTTTTAAGGTAGCAATCATGCTAATGGGGACAATTATGAAACAAGAGAGAGGTCACAGTAAATCCAACTCAGAGTATGTGACCAAAGTTATGCGGGGAAAAACCAAACTAGTGTCAGCATCAAGCATCTGTTGCTGCTGGTGTGAGGACAAAGCGAGTGCCAGAACAAGGAGGCAGTTTTGTAGATCTACTGTTTGTCAAGTCGCCCACTGAAGCAAGCCTTGAAATCAGTGTGTGTACTGCGGCCATCTGTTTACTTTTCACTAGCAAAACTCTTGACTCTTACCATCTCTTTGAAGTCATGGTCAATGTCAAGAAACAGGTACAGTTCTGATGATCGTGCATGTTTTTTTTAATTGACAGAGGGAAAATAGGAAGGAGGAAGGAAAACAGTAGTATGTAATTAGTTTATAAAAAAAGGGAGGATTACAGGAAAAGGATCTTCATTTATTCAGATAATATTATGCCCCAAAGGGATTAAGCTATCAAGGTATCATGAAACCAACTAGTGAAAACAGGAAGACTGGTTTGCCACAAAATAATGATTTATTTACTCAGCTTTGTAACAGAGAGCTGCTGAATTGACCTGGACTTAAGAAACTTGTCGTTGATCTCTTCCCTCTGGTGACCAAAATTAGAATAGATCAAATGATCTATGATAAAATGGAATTAAAAGCTCAAACACTCCTGAATCACTACTAAACCACCCACAAACACCACACAGCTAAGCTTCATTGCTGATTAGTTTCACTGTGCAAACTCCCCATAAAGCCACTGTCCATTTACCAGTGTTGTTCAGCAACATGTCATGCACACACCTCCTGAATCTTCACCCATTTCTAGGCTCTCTTTTTTCAAGAAATAACATATTCTTGCTCTAACCTCCACTACACAATCTTATTTACTTAAGTATCTTTTTGGCTTTCTCCCTTTTTCACTTGTGTCATAAAGTGAATTGAAATTTCTTTCAGTCTCTTTATATAATGTTCCAAAACTCAGAAGAGATTTCCATTCTTTTCAATTTGTTTTTTCTTTTCCTCTGTCCCAGGTCTTAAAAGGGACTATTTAATTGAGAACTCCCAAATATCACAAGTAAGCTACCACATGATTTCCAGATGTTTGCACATGGCTTTCAGTGTGGGGTAACCTGCCCTAATTTCATCAAAACATAGGTTGATAGAAGACATATTTCATACAGGACTCAATAATTTAGATAAACTGCATCAGCAATAGATATTGTCAAAGAATTGGAAAAATTTTCACATACTGGGTGATGGTATATGGTATGGCTTGTCCACAACTACAGAACTCTGAAAAATCTCAATTACTTTTTACATTTAAAGGCTTGCTGGAGAGATGTCTGTGTACATATATATGTTTGTATTTTGGAAGCACCAATGAACAAATTGATATGCTGGGTTTTTCAGCCATTGAAATTTGAAAATAGATTCTGTGCAGAAGCTAAAATTTTTATAGCTGAATCAGGTCTTTGACCTCTGAAACAACTGCAGTATTCCTTGCAGATAAAAGAGGTATTGCTTCTGAAAAATCCTATGCATAAAATTTGGGGAAAAAAAAAAGCTGTAAGTTTACTGTCATGTGCACAGTATAGAGGCAATAACTTTGGAGAAATACAAGATATTATAAGTTCCTCTAAAAAAAGGGAACACGCCTTTTGGAATTGTTTAAGTTCAATATTTTCACATAGAGAGTAATCACCAAAATTAGTGAAATCTTTCAAACTTCTTATTCAAAGAATAACCTGACGAAAGCAGACCACTCACTAATAAAGTGCAACTTAATAAATCATGTGAAATCTTATTTTGTTCAAACCCTTACTAACTCCTAGCACCATCTGTTACCATCAAAACTATATGACAAGATATGATATATAATTAATAGGTAAACAACAATCTAATTAAAATGGACAAATACTCCATGTTCCTGCCATTTGGGAGCTCTAATTACAGACTAAATTTTAAGCTTGAATTAAATATTTAAGCTGGAAAATTAACTTTCCTTCTCGAGCCTTGAATACATTAATACAGATATGTGAAGCGACTTCCTGATGGGAACTTAAACATGTAATTTAGTTTCATCAAAGCAGTTACTAATTGTTAAGCAGCAGTACCTTACCATATGTACACAATAGCTATTTAGAGCCAAAAAGGTGGTTTTAAAGTACCCCTCTGCAACCCTTTTCTGACATAAATATAAAATGTATATACAGCACAACAGTTTACACTACACACTGAAAATAAATTACATAGAGACTTCAGCTTTCAAATGGGTCTTAGCATGCATAAGTCTGAACAGATCTAGATAAACAAATGTGTATTTCTGCTGTTGAAGAAACTAAAGAATGTTTAGAAAAGTTAATATATTTTTACATTCTACTTACAGAATTTTGAACTTCAGAGCAAAACCATGCAATTTGCCTGAGCCATCCAGCAAAACAAAATGCTGAAAAAAACAGATGTTTCATCTAACTAAATAAGATGATCCAGATTTTCTTAAATACTATATCAAAAGGAGGGAAATAGGAACAAAACTGAGAACAGAATTACACAAAACTTTGTTAAAAAGATTCCAAGCATGCAAGTGGTTAGAATTTACCTAATATTATTGTAGCACAATAGATATTATTGTACTAGGAATTTTGAGTATTTGCATTCTGACCAGGAATTGGATTCTAGGTTTTAAACAGTACCCATCAGTCAAATACAGACTGTCTCTGTTTCAGGAAAAAACCCAACACACCTTTACTCTTTATGAAAACCAAAATGATTTCCAAATAGTGTTCAGCTGAACTACCTTGCAAAGCATTTCCCCCTTCTTATGGATACAGAGTTTGAGGCACATGGATGCTACGTGACACCCACCACCATATGTTAAGGCTCCAATGGTGTAAAATACTCCATATATATGGAACACTTTCCTTTGTTCATGTGGAACTCTTTTAAGGGAGGCACACAAAGATTTCAGTATGGTTTCAATCAAGACTTGGCTCTTAGAGGCTCACATGGCTTGAATCAGTGGCACATGAAAAACAAGAACCCAGATTTCTTATCTTCAATATTCTCTTCTAATCCTAATATTTTCCATCCACACAATAGACATACATTTGATTTGCTCTAATTTAGATTCAACTGCAGAGCATCAGGACATGATGTTAAGAGAAATAGTGCATATATCTTTTTAAATATCCTTGAGATGGTACAACATCCTCTTCCAACAGTGAGGAGGAAGAGAACATAAAGAAGCTTCATCCATCCATCTAGCCCTAAGAATTTTTAATTTCAGCATAAATACAGATGAAAAATGAATTACTGGGCCATGACTTCATCAAGGGATTCTAGTGACATAAAAACCAAACCTCTAATAGTTTGTGATGTCACTGCAAAGCCTCAAGAGACTTCTTGTTCCATAATTCAGAAGAACATGGTAGCTTCTCAATTTATGTAGTTAATGGACTGGAGGCCCAGAATGCGCTTTAGGACCTATTCTGCTTCTACCACTCCCTCACTACTGTTCTTTGTCTCATTCCTACAATACAGATATAACTTTACTCTTCCCATGTGATAGAAGTACACTGGCAGTTTACAATAATCGAGCTGGTATTTTCACTTACACAAACTTAGATGCTGTTCTTTCTACAGAGTTTTTAGACTGTATACATACTATCTTAAATATTGCAAAGCCACTTATTTTAACAACATCCATGTTATCACCATATTTTCATAATACAGTCTGTGAATCTATTTTAAAATGATTAAATAGTTCTTAGCAGTAAAAGAATAAAAATTGCTGAAAAAGAAGGACTAAAACGCTGACTTGAAACTTAGGTATTATAAATCTCTCTTAGAGCGACACTTATATGAATTTCAGCCATGTCTGAGCATCCATCACTTCCTCTTTGTTTTTCTTTTCATCAGTACTCCTACTCAGGCCCATAGCTCATGCTCCAGTCCATATTTTCCAAGTCAGTAGAGTCACTGTTGTACAGAGCCACAGTGATGCAAGACTCAGTACAACACACACTCACTGTTGTAGTGGCTGCTGAAAGCAATCATGGACCCCCCCCCAAACCATGTGCACCTCATTCCTTTGGCCAAGCCAACTGGATGGGAACACTGAAGAGCCCTGGTGAGAGCAGAAAAGGAGAGTTTTTCTCCCAAGCCCAAGCAAGGAATGAAATGCATACACCAAATGAAGACTCTGCTTTATTGGACACAATAAAGAACAAAGATATGCTCTGCTACCTTGCAGCCACCAAAATCTGCCTTCTTTTAATTCCATTAGGTTATGTTTTGAACCACACTCCAATTACAGGGAAAGACGGCTGCTAGGCAAAACCACACACCAAGTTCTGGGGAGCACTATCATTCCCTCTGCAGTCCAAGATACAGCCATATTCTTTCCAGGCCTATTTATAGACCATATTGTACCGTACATGTGCCATGGATCCTAATGTGAGGAAAATGATATAGATATTCAAAGCGTGACATATTGATTCAACATATTGAACGGATTGTTTTTTCCTCTATTTATTTAAATGATTATAATAGTTTATAGTGAGCTTAGCCCTTGAAACAGATGGTTGTAAACTCAAAATTTAAGTTTTAAATAACTGTATTAACATGAAGTAAATGATTTTATCCACCATCCTCATTAGAAGAATGAATTTATCTTAACACAGTCTTTAACCCTCTCCTGAGTTGTTTTTGACTATTTATCAAAGAAAGTGAACTTTGCAGCTCATTGACTGGTGTTTTAAAATGTATCTCATCAAAATGTCTGATGGTCTGATAACCACAGTATTTTTTTACACTGTGTTGGGCAAAAATAACCTTGGGTTTAGGGTGAAGAGGGGAACTCTACCATTATCCATTTTGAAAGGAGCCTTAAATTTTAAGTCTACAGTTTATATCTCACCTAATTCTTTCCAAGAGAAAATGTCTAAATTATCAGGAACAAAAGCATAAAGTAAAAACCTCTGTCCATAATTCACGCAAGTAAATAAAACAGTTTTCCCTTAACAGACTACAGCACTAGTGGATTTATGCCTGTGAAAAATATTGGATTATATTTATTGTACAAGAGCTTTATTCCTTTCCATCTCCCTATTTTATGACCATCTCCTTTGTCCTTTCCCTTTCAGCCCTCTGTCATTGCACCTAATGCTGATTTCTGGGTTTCCTTCCCGGACAAAGTCAAAGGAGAAGAGATCATTTTGCCACTCACTCAATATTTAAATATGATAACTAAACTTCACAACAGTAATTCCAGTTGCATAATTAAAAATATGCACATTCATAAAGGCCTGGTGACCACTAAAACTCTGCACAAACCACTAAGTGTTCCATTGAGTACCTCTGTGAGATTCACAACAGGTGCAAGTGGCAACTGCTCAATGTGGGCTGACAGGTAAAACAAAATAGTTAATCCTGAGGCCCAACATTCAAGGAAAACATCTTTTAGGGAGGTTTAATTTGAACTAGGCATGCTCAGGACCAAAAGCCCCCTAGCAGCTATTACAAAAGAAGTCCATTTACACACTGACAGTGTGCAACTTCCAAGTTAGCTTAATCCAAAATTAATCAATTTTCCCAATTCTGACACAACTCTGCAGTATGAACATAAGCACAGTGGGGACAATCTGCTTCAAAGATACATTCCTGATCCAAACTAGAAGGCTAACCTGGAACCACACCAGGAAATCAAACATGCTTTCAGTTACATTGTTTACTTAAGGGTGCACATAAAGGTCCACTTAAAATGCTCAAGTAATACTGAGTGAGTCAGGAAGCTTATGTGCATTTGTTTATGGCTGCTTTTTTTAGTGAGTAGAAACTATGAAAAAGACACACTAAAAACATAAGATTTATCAAATCAAACTTAGTGAGACAATTTTAAAGATGAGACTTTTTTTTAGCATTTAAAGGCACTTAATAGGGGTAATTGTGTATTTCAGAGTAGCTTTGAAGAAGTAATTTTTTCCTGTTAAACTAATACACCAAATTTGAAATTTTTTAGTGAAATTACCATTCCACTATGTAAGATTACATCAGAAATGGCAGAAAAGTCACAGAGCAGCTATTAAAAAAATTAAGGTGATGTGCTGTCCTGTTATTTTTGAAGTTCCTCTCTTTTTGTATAAGAAATCTTAAGGATGTCACATCAGTTAGTTTCAGGTATCCTTCTCAGGATTTTTCACAATGCCTAGAAGAAGGCAAACTCTTGGGCAAAAAGACACTTTCTGACAAGCTTTCAAAAGCAGCATCTCTACAATGTGCATTTAGACACACACCTGAATGAAGAAGATGGAGACCTCCACTGTAAGGTTTAACAAGTGCTTTTTAGCATTACTCTGCATTCTTCCATTATCTGTTTTTCTTTATTACAAGTGAGGCAGAATTTGTAATGCCAGAGAGGTGTTACCAATCATAACTGGTCACTTGGGATGGTCTCTTTTTACATCCTGCTTACCTCCTTTGATTTCAAGAACCCCATATGAAAGTCTTAATCATAAATTACTTAATTCAGCATTTTTTGTAATCATTTAGGAGTTTCCTGGCAGAGAATAAAGATCTTCTTTAGCTATACAGACTCCTGACAATTCAGAAATTAGTGTATTCCAATAGTATGCAATAACCTCAAGTTCCACACTGGTTAGAGAAATTTGGTCAATAACACTACTGAATTAGGTTACATGTTTAATTAATATTTAAATATTATATTATATATTAGAAATAATGTAATAGTAAATAAAACTCTGAACCACTGGCCATAAATTAGTACATTCTTTCAAAAGGCTACTAAAAATTCTTCATAGTAATTATTATTAATAATAAACTATTTGGTTAAAGGAATCACAAAATAATTGACACAAAATTAAGTGCAAAATATTCACGTAAGAAGAAGAACTAGATACACAAAATGATATTGTACATGAATTGCTTTTGGGTGCAATTATCTTCTTCACATGTTAATATAATTTTGGCATCGTATTATATGTTTTATCCCACAGGGAATTTTAATTCAGAAGCACAATTATCAATAAACTTGCCTCACAAAAACTACCAGTCTCACCTCCTCCTCGTCTGATTTTCTACAGTCCTCTTCTGTGCAGGAAGAAAAGTTTAGAGTGTATGTGTTTCCTAAAAGGGTAAACATTTCTCCTGTTTACTATGCCACACAATTTATAACAGCCTTCTATTATATGGTGTCACTCAGAACACAAAACATTCATTTTAATCATATTGATTAAAAAGCATTTTAAACCATTTTATCCTATTTTAAAATACATACAGCCTGCATGTTCAGCTCCATTTCTTGATACACACAAATACAACAGATATTAAGCATGGAAGGCATCATGAGTAGATCATAAAACAAGTACTTTGGCCAGAACCACAGGGCATTCTATGCCTTCAATCAAACCACGGCAATTAATATGAAATTCTAAATACAGAATATAATGCCACATAAATAGTATAACAGCCAAGTCCTGTCTAAGAAGCCATATGTTTTTTCCCATTGTTCAAAAAAAGGAGATGACTTCCCGTCACTTATGTTTCTGATTAGCAAGGTGATTTATGCCACAATCACTAAAAATGCCAGCAAGTGAATGAGAAAATGCATAGTGACTGCACCAGATGTGCACAATAAACAGGAATCCCATTGTAATCTCTGGTACTTAGTTTATATGAAGGTAATGTAAGAAACACTCTTGGATATGGCAAAGTCACTCTTTTTTTACATTTGACTATAAATGATATGAAATAAATTGTGTGTTTTATACTTTATGGCATGCATACATTGATAAATTAGGTACAGTTTTGTATCCCAACTTATCTACAAGACAAACCTGGCTAAGATCATGGGGATTAATTGCTTCAGAAGTGTGAAATGCAGCTTTTCCATTCTTTTCTGCACACTCAGTGAAGAAACAATGATTAATCACTGTTTAACTATTCTCCTGAGGATCTACAAGATTGCCAAAGCAGGACTTATCCTCATAAATCCAAAAAACACAGGTTTAGATTTGTTGCCAACAACTGAAAGAACATGAACTCAGAGCCATTCGTTATCAGATTAAAATAATGTCAAGGCTTTAGAACCCCCTACCAGAGTAAAATTCTTTTTAATTTGCACGTAACAATGGGAATAGGTGTACCAAATCAGATTTAAGAAAAATGTATGTATATATTTTTATATGAACATATATCTCTCATTATCAGAAGTACAACATCCTTATAATACTGCCACTTCCCATTAATCCAGCATAAAAGAAGCATCATCTTTAAACAGGAATGCTTCCACTGATATTAATGCTAGGAAATAAAAAAAAACCCAAACAACTCAGTTAAAATTACATCCATTTCATGTGTTTGCAACAAATCCTACTTATATATATAAAGACTTTGTTTAAATGTCTGAGAATTTGTTTAGACATCTTAACTTTTTGATAGAGGACTGTACTTGTAACAGTGCTTAACATTTGTCTAACCACTTTATAATCAACATTTACTAAAAAAATCACTGTGTTTAATACAGAATTCACTATGCAAACAGATCACATGATCAAATGAGAAATGCAAAAATTACCCGTTTAAATCTTTCTCCGTTTAGAGAAGGTACTCATAAAAATGCAAAATTTCATCATGGAAGTAACAGACAGTGCTGCACAGACTCGGGCTGTATACAACAGCATCAGAGGACTGAAAGTCTTTTTAGAAAAGTTCCAGTTTAAGAATCTGAGTATTTATTTCTGCCTTTAAATAGACAAGAATAACTAACGTCAAGTACTGTCTAAAGACTCCCTCAGGAAAAAAAAAAAAAAAAAGAAAAAAACAGAAAAAACCAACCACATTTAAATGGTTGTAGTATTAGGAAAGAAAAGAAAGTTTCATCCTTCAAAAACACTGTGTCAGTAACAGATAAGCTGATGTGAGAGAGAGGAATCCATGTCAGTTCCCAAGGGCCTGGGAGCCACAGTAAGCAGGTAAAGCCTGTTGCAGATGGGTGGCTCTGGCTGGCAGCTGTCCCCACTGGTCACATCCCTGTGCTGCTCTGTGGCCTCCTGTATCTCCAGCTGCTCCTGTTCCTCCACTCTCCATGAAGATGGGTTTTTTCCCCCCAAAACAAGTTAATGCTGATAAGGTCTCCTACTTGGCTGTAGGTAAAGTCTAATAACAAACAGGGGGATGCTGAAAACTTTTGTAACTTGACCTCGCTGTCCAGGGAGGGGTACCTGCAACACCCTGCAATCCCCCTTTGGGGACAGTGCCATCATTTTGTGTTACATACCTCACAGATGTGGCAAGCATACCATGGAAACTGGGGTGCTAGAGTTTTAATACTGTACTGCAAGAGACAGATACAGAAAATCCATACTAAGTAAGGGATGAATTTTTTAACATTATTTCTATAAATGTGATGGTGACCCAGAAGTTACCAGGGAAGGATAAACTTTTTCTGGGTGACACTGGCTTCAATGCAAGGATAACCACAAAGGAAGAAACTGAGTCTGATGCAAACACTGTAAGCACGCTGCATGGGCTGAGCTGCTGGCTAACTACATGAGCAACACTTGCTCATTTGGAGAACTCTTTTGCTTGCAGTATTGTATGGATTTTCTTACATTTCTTCAAGTTTCACAGACTGGAAGCCCTTGATTGAGTTCCAGGTCAGTGAAAGTGTCTACAGTAAGCTTGTATCCTTCTCAGAGACAACTGAAAGGTAAATTTATCAGATTTAGCTAGAAACTTCAGGCACTAAAGAAAATGCTTCACTGGCATTTCAGCTCCTTGTTCACATCAGTTCCTAGGGAGGACCAATATCCTCAATTGCATCCCACAGTACAATACACATTTTGTTTGTAAAGCACTTCAAGATTCCCAATTACCAATATTAACCAGCCTGTGTTTACTAGGATTTACACATTTAAGTAGTCCAATTTATAATTTTTCTTATCCCAATAAACATTTGACAAATATTATTCTACTGTTACTACCTACTTTCTGAGGGTGAGGCACACTGTGGAAAGACAAAATCAAGTGTGCAATGTATCCCTTGCTTGGAGCAAGAAGATAATTACTGCTAACTTGGTCACTAAACAGAAGTCATCGCAAACTCATGCATACTGGGATTAACTGCTCACTGAAGTGGCTTTCACTACAGGTTTTAACCTTATTTACCAAACTGAGGTATTGAAAACTATTTTTTCACCTTCTCTCCAGATATGCAACTCCCAGTACCTGGTTAGGAGTGGGACATTAAAATTATTGTGATGTTTGTAATTTCTGCATTGTTAGTTTTAGGTTGACTTTAAATATGGTTTACAATGCACTGAAATGTGTTATCCTCCATATTAAGTACAGTGTGAGTGTGGGGAAAAATACCTGAAAACAAGGATATTCAAGAGTTATGGATCCTGGTGCTATCAGAGTAATTTAAAAATATGGATTAAGATTTTTCTTTGCAGATTGCTAACACCCAATAAAACAGCAGACCTTCCACTGCTACACTTCATGTATATTATTTTTTTGCTTATAGGTACAGTGTATTTCTGACCAATTTCTTATTCAACAATTATAAGCATGTATGGAAAATCAGACTACGTATTAAAGAAACAGCCTGATTCATCTGCCTGTGTAACTCTTATTGTATTATTCATAGCAAGAGGAACCTTTTTACCCACCTTGAATAATTTTCTTCTTGCTATTCAACTACTGTAATAACTTTCCTTCTTGCTGGAGTAGTCATCAAAATATTAAAGGTTCAGAGAAACCAGGAATATATAAAATTACAGAACTTTTTTTAGAAACCTGTATTGCTTGAAAAATTCCTCCAAATATTTTTGTAGCAAATCAAGAAAAATAATATATGTTTTGCTGCTCAATGATACTCATCATCAGCTGCTACAACACTACATGGTCACTTCAATACGTATTTTAAGAGTACTCTTGGCAATGTTGCTCCTGTGGGACATTCAGATTGCAGTAACAACACACTTTTCCCCCCTCTCATTTTCATTCAACTAATGAATGCAGACAATTTGCACTACTCCTCACTCCAGCTGGACTTCTGAAAGGTCTTGTATCTGAGCTTTCACTGCTTATAATGCACCTGGTGAAATATGCTCTACAACATTTCCCCAGGAATACCACTAGCTACTGCTAAGGCAGACTGGGCTTTCCTGCATTTATTTCCCATAATTTAACTAATTTCCCAGTTTCTTGTTTTTCAGCCCAGTATATATGGGTTTCAGGATCCCTAAAAATTTCAGGATAAAATCATTTCTTACAACCATTTTCCTTGGACATGAAGCAACCTCCTCCAGCAACAAAAGAGTTCCTCTATATTCCTCCTCTGGATGAATCTCAGACTACTGAACCAGTTTCTACAGGAAAATATTTCAAGCATTGAGTTTCATCACCTTCTAAATCACTTATTTGCACTTTCTCTCCCTACCACACATAACTTGCATACGGATATATATGCACACAAGAGACACCAGGATACTGCAGCACAGATACTACTGCTCCCCTGAATAAAGGCAAAAAAAAAGGAAAATATTAAAAATGCTTAACAGAAGAATGCTTGGCAAAAAGCTCATTTTAAGATACAATACAGAAACAAAAGCTTACATATTAGCTCCTTAAGCAGTACCTCTGACAATCCCCACCTTTGGGATCCAGGTTTGCACTGAGACTTATTTAGTGGTGTTGCACAAATTGATCAGCTTTCATGGGGAGCACTGTTGCATCACATCACCCCTCAGAATCACCCCTAGCTCTTTGCAAGTGTCAACTTGTACTGAATGCTTCAGAGCATCTTTTCAGCAAGGCAGACTACAGTATCACCTTTATCAACAGGAATCAAAGGGAGTATTTATCTCTGTTGAATACAATAAGTACTACAGCCTGAAGTTGCTGAATGCTACGTCTGCTCTCCCACACATCTTGTCAACCAAAGCAGAGTTTTCTATGACAAGATTTTTTTTTTTTGGTACACCAGACAGAGATCTCTCAAAAGCCAATCAGAAATCATGAAACAAATTCACAACAAAAACTAAGTTATAGCCAAAAGCCTTACTACCTTCTGTTTCAAACACAAGGAACATTCCTACAATTCGGCATCATCTAGCATTGACAGATGGAAGCACATACCTACAAAAATCATAGCCTTCCCAGAAAAGTGAATGAGAGAGAACTTCCCCATATCAAAATTCCAGTCGTATTAATGATTATGAATAAATAGGGATATAGTATTAAAGCCATTCATCCTAAGAAATATTGCTGGGTTGGAAAGTACCTTGATGTTTATTAACGAGGGTAGGGAAAAAATGTACAGAAAAAATTGCATGAAATACAAATGCTTACTGTAATACAAACAATATCATCTTTACTACAACTGAATTTGTGAAAATGAAACATTTATACATATATATGTGTACACATACTTTTTTTTTTTTAGATCAGAAACATTTATTTTTTTCTCAAGTGCTTAATGCGCTAGTGCTCATAATAATGAGAAAACTCTGAAATATAAATCAACTTGGGTAAAACCAAGATATATAAAAAAAGTGGGAAAGCCTGCTATGTTTTCTAGCTTTTCAGCTATTCAAAGACTCTCATATTGGAATAATCAAGTTTTAACAGAACACAAACTTCCATGTTTTGTTCATACCACTACTTACAATAAAAAAGCAATTATGGAAATATTTGTAAGCCAAAATGTCTTAAGAACATTATTTCTTGTCTTTTGACTCAGAAGGCTTTATAACTTCTATCTAAAGGTCTCACATTTAATCCTTATCTTTTTCTTTATCCTTTATCTTACAGAATTCTAAAGAGAAGAGCAATCATGCAGAGGAGGTTGAATGCAAAGTTCAGCATCATTCATGATCCTCATGTTTAGCCACAGACCCAGAGAACTAGATGGCCACACCAGAACAAGAATATCCAAGTCTAAATATATCTGGACAGTAATGAAGACAAAACAAATGGCACTGAAAGGGCCCACAGGGTTAATACACAGTATTTCATTTATAAACAAAGTGATGTAATAATTTATTTCACAAACTTTTCCTGATTCTTTTTTATTGTTATTCATTGATGCCTAAATAGTATCAGAGATTTTTTGAGTGTCTGGTTCTGATTGTGTTAGGTTGTGGTTTTCAAAAGCAAAGCAGCTGCTCTCTCCTAATTTCTTTCAGAATCTGGAAAAAAGGTCACTAGACCAGGGAATAACAGAGAATGAACATGAATAAACCACTGCTTACTGGCAGGAAAGAAGTTTCACTATGATCTATGGCCAAATAAAATTTCAGTAGCCATGTATTTTTACTGAAGGAAAATCATAGGGGCTCATAATACTTGTCAAAATGCGCTTGAATTGTATATATCTACCCCACACTCAACTACAGGGATGACTGAATGTAGATGTATTGCTCCCTCCCAACATCACAGAACTAACGGATGGTTATTATTTTGAGCTGGAATTACAATTTTGCCATTATTATTTTATTAATGTTGGCAACAGTAAGAGCACCAGGGTACAATGACCACAGGTTTTTACTTTCAGCTGACAGAGGAGAAAAACCTGGACATTTCCACCAAAGCCAGAACCCATGCAAGTGCACAACTGTGTTACCTCCTTAAAATACCCAGGGCAGAAATGGCATGGAGGTATTCTAACAGGTGTGCTTTCAGATGTTAAGGTTACTCTTATTCTATTATAAAGTAGCAATAAAAGATATTTTCCAGGGGAAAAGAATTATCAGTATGTGCTGCCTGCTCATGAAAATAAGTAAGTCTAGCAAAGAAAATGCAACAATACATCACAGAAAAAAGGTGGCTCAAGCAGGCTTCGAAGTCATCACCACTGTTAGTTTGAGACTGAATATTAAAGTTTCCAAAGTAGCTTTTTTTCCTGAAAATTTAAGAAACACAGCTAGAACCATTTTACTCCTTTTTATACAATTTCCTTTTGTCCCTATGAGATCTGACTCTTCCAATGTGGATGAATACATGTGCAGTGAAGGATTAACACATCACTGATTTTTTTTTCTTGTTTAAATAATTCTGTGTAGGCAACACAATTTATTGGTATAAAGTAGGATTTATGGTGATATATTTCCTCTTCAAGACATAAATAAGATTTCTTAATAGTTTTCTGTAATTCATTTTCTTACAGTACCACATTCTCATACATTTACTAGCATAATGCATCTGTTAGAATAGCAATTGCGAACACTGAAAACTGAAGACTAAAAAGTCTTCAATACTAACAATCCAATCTGCTAGAATCTTCTTCCACAATTCATTGTCTATATCTTGCAGCCTTTTACCTTCCTACAGCATATGCTGGATTTTATATATAGAAAAAAAAAATCAAATTTACAAAACAGAAACATACAAGGTTTCAAAGAATATGAAAGCTATCAAACAAGAAAAGTAGAATGTATACTGAAATAATTATATTAAAATTTACAGAAGGCTATAGGTCTTTATTTTTCAACATTTCCCCTTCATGTTATATTGCCTTCATTTTCTGAGAAGTTAACTTTTCAGTCTCTGGTGGTGATAATTAGAAAACGAACTGCACATATGTCTGGTTTTTTAACGTGGACAGAAATTATGTAATTATTCAAATTATATCAGAATTTATATTCAGAAAATTGGTTGTCAGTCAGAAGTGTCTTCTTTATAAAATGACAAAATGACTCCACTAAGAGCAGCTGAATTCTAACTTGAATATCCACTTATAAAATTCTCTCTTCTGTTAACACATTTTAGTTGTCTCTGCTGGAGTACCTTCTACTAGAAAGCCTTAGGATTTTTTTCCACTGCAGAGGAGCTAAGTGAAATAACACGACCAAAGTAAAGAACAGGCTATGTGAGAACATAAAAGACTTACATTTTAAAATTTCTGCTGCCTAATACAATATCAATATGCAGAGAAAAATGTTTTGCATATATTTAATGCCAGTTACCTAAAATACTCCCCAGGAGTCTCATGATACAGCCAGTTCTGTTGGCAGAGGCTTTTTGAGGAACCTTCCTTCAGGTGCTCAGTGGACAGCACAAGAGAGGAGACAAACACCCACAAATACAGGTGATATTCAGAAGGCCTATCTAAGCTAGAAGTTATTTTTCTAGTGCTATCCATGTAGCAGTTGCATAAATGTTCCAAATACAGACGTACACGTATACACGCACATATAAAAGTTATTGTCAGTGTATAAGTTACTACTATCCTGAGACTGAAATAATTTATGTAACATCTGTTTTCATATTTTTTCTAATTTTTTCTAATTAACATGCATATTTAACACATAAATGCTCAGACCACCTATTTTTCTGCTGTTTTTTTCCCTTTCCTAAGTCATATGTTCCTGTGGGGTGCTCAGTATAGATGAAGCATTAAATTTGTTTGGAGGAATAGCGGGTGCATAGTAAAGAAAATAGTTCAGACTATCTAAGAGAAGAAAATAATCAGAAAATGGGCTACAATGGCGCACAATATAAAAATAAAAGGACTCTGCAAGAAAATCTAGTCTTTTACTCATAAATCAAAAGTGAAATGTCACCGACCGCCCCCCACCTCTGCCCAAGATATGTAAAAGCCTCTAAACTTTCAGCATTTCTACTTCCAGCTTGTACTAAAAAGCACGGAGTAAAACTCTGAGCCTTTGAAAATAAAATTTTAGTGATGTAAGATGTCACAGCTGTGGGGTTTTTTTAATTCTCATTGTCAATACTTAAAATATTCAGTTGACACTAAATGGTTCAAAGCACTGAAAGTCAACTATATCAGAAACAGATTTAAAAACACAGCAAATGTTGCTATTACATTGTGCTGTTCACATAATATCAAATTGTTAAAGTTAAGTTCAAAATCTAAACCCTCGAAAAGACAATAAATTCAGAGGAGTGGAAATAATTTATCCCATTACATTTACAGGACTTAACGGAAAAAAGTGAATGTTTACACAGCCGAGATCTTCCTTAGTAGGTCTTAGAACTGTGAATATGTTTTAGTCCATCCTCCTCCTCCAATCTTGCCACAAATCTAAGATGAAGAGCAACAAAAGCACACAGCACCCTTTCTACAGATACTCTACATTAACACTGTTTGCTGTGTATCATGTACATTCATGGGAAATTAAAAGCCATAATGCAATTCAAAACACAAGAAGAGGTGGGAAGGGACATCTTTGCTGTTTTGCTATTCATGACAGAAGTCTACTCACCCCTACAGACAGCGTGGCCATGCTGTTCAAGCCTAAACTGACCCATTTTTGCCCTCCTGGGTCTGAAAGTCTCTCATGCCCAAAGGTCAGACTCCTGAGCTCACCCCTTGTTAGCCACTATGAAGGGAGAGATATATTCCTTGTTTGTTAACTCACCAGTAAGAAGAAGACATGATCACTGCCTATCACCATTAGCTTTAACTATCTTATCTCAGCACCTTCTCTCTTCAGGTTTCATGAGATGCAAAGTTATGAAGACAGCCACAGTACCCCACTGACTGGCAGGTGATCCAAGAAGGAGACCACAAAACGCTGCACCTCCCACTTCCAAGCAACCTGTTCTTGAACTGATGGGAATGGCACAACAGTTAACTGCAGGAGGAATTTATCTTTCTTCTCATTAGCCCCTTTTCCACCTTACATACATACATATTTTAAAACAGTAACCTTCTCAACTGCTGTGAAAAGGAACAATCAGTCTTTATGTTCCCAAATCAGAAGTTGGACATGTTAAATTTCTTCTGAACACTCATACACAATAACTAACCTCCAGGTGAAATTGTAATCCTCTCAGAGTACAATAAAAATTAGGAATATGAACTCTTCATTCATACCTGAAGAGCAATTCGACACATTTTAATATCACAACTAAACAAAGTGCACCTGATGAATATATAAATACTGCAATCTCTTGACAGCAGTTATTACAGGTGGGGTAGACTTCAATGAAACTGAAACCTGGGTCTTTGCCAGTATTTACATGGAAGAGCTTAGCAGCATACATTCTGTGAGCAAAGTAGGACATTTAACACAGCCAAAATCTCTGCAGTGCTCATATTTCCTCAGCATTCTGTTGATATCGTCCAAACTGAAGCACTCTTCAGCTCTTTTGAGCTTTCTACACATCTTCCTTTACCTTTGCATGTTTTTAACACAAAAAATGTTTAGCAGTTTGAATACTTAAAAATGTAGATTTGTAAGAAGTAGGAACAGGGATTAATTAATGCATCAAAATCCAACATTAATTCTCACAATCTTGCCCCGGTTAAAAAGCACCTCCTTGCTGGAAATTCCTCATTTGGCTGGTCAGAATGCTTCTTTAGTGAATAGCTTCTTCACCAATGCTGGAGGCCTTGTTCTCCCTTTCCAATCCTGCCCCTCTCACTTTCGGGAAAGGCTTGACTTGTAGTTTAGATTTTAACAGTAAATTCTGCACTAAAACTTCATTAGCTTTGAAAATATCTGAGTTACTCTACTACTACCATGAATACCTCTTAATTCTTTCATGTGACTCAATACTCACAGTTCCTATTGTACTTATCATTCATTAATATTAATTTGTGTATTAACTAAAAAGGTATACTGAAGACAGCTTCCTAGAAACCTTGCTGACTTTTCACTTTGCCAATTCTAGCAGGCCAGGGACACAAGCTCACCAAAAAATGGAAATGCAAAATCATCCAAAAAAATGCATTACTAATAAGAGAGGATGGGGTCAACATGAAGTCCTTAGATATACAGCTGCAGCATCTCTTGTACATAACTTTAAGTACTTGTCACCCTCACTGAGCTCTCTGCAGTGCAGAGCAGCAATCTGACTACTACACCCCATAGGTACAAGCACTGTGATAACCCTTGCATAAGCTAATGTAGCTACATTTCAGAAACACAATTTTCATCGACCGGGAATCAAGTCCGAACCAACAATTTGGATCTTATTAAGAAATTTCCGACTATCAATTTTGCTCAATTTTCTCTGTCAGTTACATTTATAACCCTCAGGTTAGAGATTTGAGGATAATGGCATTTAAAAAAAGCTGAAAAACCTTCAGTTTTGCTGGTATTAGCATTGACAAGTGCTCAACAAATCAGTATATTCATTTACCTAGTGAAGAATGCCTCTGGAACTATCTGGGGAAAGGTGGTCAAAAGAATCATGAAAGTTTTTTCTATGGAAATAAGCTCACATATATGCTCACCAGTTATGGGACCAATCTACAAAATATTTTCCGCATATATACATACAAAACACCTGCAAAGTGAAATTATGTTTCCAAAGCCTATCAGCTGGGTGAGTGCATACCAAGATTCAAGGATATCAGATTAAAAGGCACCAAGCTACCTTGATTATATCCAGTATATTAACAAAGAGCTATCATCCCATTTATTTACTACCTCTTCATGAACTGTGGACCACAAAGCACCAATTACAGAAAGAAGTACCACTACATATTATGCTTCATCAAGACTCAACTTTTGGTCACTGCAATTGGGGCATATTAGGTTAGCAAGTGGATATGTGAAAGCTGTGCATTTAATGCATGACTTCTTGGCCAGGGAATCAAAGAGATTCACTTGTATAAAGATAAGAGAACCTGCTTAGATAAGGTTTGCATGTTTTCAGCTCTTGAAGTGTCACTAGCATCTTCTTATAAGGTGTTTGAAGCAGTCTTGGATACACAAATAAAAAGGAGCCCTGAATAAGATGTTTACCCTTCAACTACAGTAGTTTAAAACACCTGCTAAAGGTATTAAGATCAGTAGAGGAAAAATCACTCCCTTTAAAGACTGTCTTTATCGCTTTCTGTCTTCTCTCCATCATCACCTGAACTTCTAGACTTGCAAGAAGTGCCAACATATCTGGCCTTCTGATTCTCAGAGACCTAACCTTGCTTATGCACCCTTGTACATCATTCTCTTTGAGGAGCACATCTCTTCCTGCTGTGGACACTAAAATTGCTATAAGCATCACAGTTTCTCTGGTGACTCTAAATCCTTCATTATGGCCAGGTTCGATCGGAGATTTTCTGTTTTCATCAGCAAACCAGAATCCCACTAAATATACGACATGTAAAATTCACCTACTCACATGGACAATGGATGAAAACATAGAGTAGGAGAACCTACTTCTTCAAAAGATCAGAAGAGAAAAATATTACAATCACACCTTATCTATAAAGACGGGGAATAGGTCTGTAGCTTTGAATGTTCAGCCCTTTCAGTTGTGAAGGGCAGCAGAAGGATCATAATCTTGATGCTGGCAGAAAGTTATGCAGACTCTGTGTGATGCCATATAATACAGGAAGGATTACCTGCACTGAGCTCACTACTGTCAGATAGCTGATGGATGAACTCCTTACCACAGTCAGATTGTTTGTTTTCCTAAATTCCACGTTTCAAAATTAATTAATTGAAAGCATTAATTAATTAATGCTTCTGATATACTAAATATCTTCAACCTTAACTCACTTGACAACAGTTTGTTTTCTACGTGCTCTATCTTGAAGCACATCAAGAAAGAAGTAATAAAACATTTGAATGTACATGGGAATGATCTCTTCCTGTGCCAGCTTTTAAAGAAAGATGAATTAAATGACCATTTCATCCATAAAGCCATGATAAAATGGACCACTGTGGCCATCTCGATCACAATACCATGAAGAAAATACCACTGTTGATTTGTTCAAAACCTCTGAAACATTTATCAAAATATGATCACATACTATGAGAGAATACATGCATCCAAGTTACTGACTAGCAGCAGTTGGGAAGGCAAACACAAACACATGCTATCAGGTACTGTGCATCACCATCTATTTTAAGAGATACTGTCAAGAGCCTTGTTGACTGACACATCTTTCATAGGCCCCTCCAATACGGTACAAATTCTTTTGTTCTTTTACTTCCTCTACCACTATCATATCAGAAGACTATTTCCTTTTTTGTGTTCTGTCCCATCTTGATAAATACTCCACATGGTAAGGGGGCTATTAATTCAGCCCAGTCTCTTGAGGAGCTAAGTTAAGTCTGTTTATATTAAGAGACTGACTTGGTAAGCTGCAGGTCCCCAAAAAGCATACAGAAAGCTTGCATCTTTACAATGATTTACTGAACGCAGCAGCTCATTTTAATAAAACTATCCCAAAACATAAAATTGATTGAACCAACTGCTGTGCAGGGCATACACAACAGCTGATCAAAATCATTCAAGATTTTTATTCCTAGAATATCTCCAGAGCTTGTAGAGTTTTTCCTATTATTACTTTTTATTATTTTAGTTATTTAGCTATTTATTTAGTTTTATTATTTCAGTTCCGATACACAACTCACTTAGGCAAGCAGAAAAATTAAGGCCGACTGATATTCTGATATTTTTAACCAAAAATTTGGATAAACTCACAATAATCTCCTGTGTGAAAAAACAAAATGAAAGCCAGATATACTT
>WBNO01006145.1:0-35676 GCA_013400575.1 Peucedramus taeniatus
AGATGAACATTAAGGTCCTTTCCAACTTCAAGCCATTGTATGATTCTGTGGTTCTGTGATCTCTTCCCCACCTTATCTTTATGGAGAAGAAAGATAACTGAAACCTTCCTGGAGTCACAAGTTAAGAATCCTTGGAGCTTATAACGGCTCCACCCTACTTTAAAAACTGAATTTTGTTATTCCCATGGTAACCAAAATGTCGGATTCATCCTTAAGTGTGCTGCCCAAGTTAAATACAGCTTTGATTGTGCATAGAATAAAGTTAAATCATATAAATATCTGATTATCCTCTACAGTAAACTACAGATAGAGCTGCCCTATAGTAGGAAAGTAGAACTCTAAATTATATTTTCATAGAAGATACGTTTTTTCATTTGGGACTTTTAATTTTGTTCAGTGCTTAAAGGCCATGTCAGGGGGTATTTGAGAAGGGTGTTTCCTTCCCAGGCTTTTAAACAGTACAGCTACTCAGATAAACTCTTCTGTTCATTCAAGTAAAAGAACAAAATATTCATAATAAGAGGCACTGAGTTTCCTCTCATGTATTCCTTATACTTTCATGTCTCCTTTTAGCTGTCTTACCTTGTGAAGCGAGCAGCTTTGGAGACTTAATACTATTCATTAATATTGATTATTACTCATTTCATTATCTTTTTGGGTGAGAAATGAAATTATGTCATCTTTCTGTGTTCCCCACTACAAATTCTACATCACACTGTGTTGTCAGGAATATGACCATCTTCTTTGTGGGATCAACATAGATTATACCACAATGTGAAAATGTTCCAAAGGAGGTGGGGTGAATGAAACAGCTGTTCTTGATTTAGCTAGTTGGGTTTTTTTCCTCCAGCTGAGAAGTTAAGGCACTATGTTTTGTTACTGCTAAGTCTAACACCCTATTGACCTGCACCACCATGGGATGGAGTTCCCCTAGTTTTCATAGGGATGTATAAAAACCTTTTTAAATTTCTGCTTAGGACTTTTTTTATGCACTGAAGGTCTCCTAAGCATTGCACACAAATCTTTGTAACTTACAGAGATGTAAAATATTGTTTACAGATGGAAAGACTGTGGAATAGGGGCAAAGGAAAGAGCAATAGAATCACAGCCAGACTAATGTAAATATCTTCCTTCCAGGAGTTGTTCATAGACAATTAAACTCCCCACCCTTCCCAGCTGTGGTCTTTCTCTGAGACAGACCCTGAAAAGGCTAAAGAATTCTGCCAGTAAAAACTCAGTTTATTCAGATGGGCTGTTGGTAGAGCATGGTCCACATCATGATATTTTGGACCTTGGTCAAACCCATCCCAAGACGCTGGCTTTCTTTTTGAGTTCTTTCCTCTGAGTGGAGCCACAAAATGATTGCCAGATTGGCCTCTTTTGTGTTGCTGCCCTCTGTTTTTCTTCTTTTTGGGGGGTATGGAGACAGTCACCAGTGGTGTTAGTCAGTGACGTGGGTTGGTTTCACCAGTGCTAACATCTGCCCAGAAATCTGTTCAGTTAGAGCTGGATAAAACAACTTGATTTTTTAAGGCTCTCTTACGCTTTCTAAGAATTTGCACTGGGCCTGTTCCATCTTTGAGATGTTATTTTTCTGTATCTCACATTGGCCTGCGTGGTTTTTTTTTCCTGGGAGTTTGGCTGAGAGACAAGGAGGATGAGGAAGAGGAGTTTGATACTCTTGCTGTTGAGAATTTGTGATTAAAGCCTTGAGAACAGATTAATCTTAAACTGCCGTTTGGGAAATGTAACCTGATAAAATAGCATAGACTTCATTTTCCTCTGTGGGAATCAAAACTAGCAGCTATTTCTGCTGCACTACAAGTTGAGGTTTTCCCCTCTCAGCTCCCATGTTTTCAGCTGCCTTTGTTGTTCTGTATTGTGCATGATCCTTGCACATCTCAGGCTTTAAATGTCTCCCTTGCTAAAAAGCAGTCTTTGCTGAAATTAGGGAAGCTGCATGAAATGAAAATAGAAATGTGTGAGATCAGAGGGAAAAAACATCAGAAACCAAAACCTAAGTGTCCTAAACCCTACTCTTCGACTTGGATTTTGATGGCTGATGGCTGGGATATAGGAAGCAATATTTGTTTGTTTATTTGTTTTCACTACAGGCAGATGAAACACTTGGAGGAAATAACCAACAAGATGTTGGGAGGACACATTTAGATGTTATTTCCTCTTGGCCTCAGTGCCTGCCTGCCTGCATCTCCACAAGTGGAGATACTGACTGGGAGACTGGAAAGCAGATTTCCTCCAGAAATGCTCTGATCAGAGCAGAATAAAACCGCATTGTTCCTGTGCTCTCCTGCTTCAGAGCCCAACCGGTCTGGTAGTGACTTCCAGACCTGACATGGCCTACAGATTTTCTGTGTTTCTAAAAAAGTATGCCCTGAATATGTGTAGTGATGACATCTATTTGCTAGCCTGGAGAATTTGCATTTGAGGGGAGGCTTTCTAGGATCCTGCTAATATTCACAGGAGAAACCTCATAGCACAGCAACCACTTTTCCATCACTCCCACAAGAGGAGGACAGGACCCATTTTACATGCAGCATCTGGATAGACCATTTACTTCTGATTACATTAATTAGAAAGGATGATGTGGCTCCTTTTACTTATGAAGGCCCTGTCGTCTTTTTCATAAAGAAAAGAACTTGATATAGTCTGCTACAGGAGCAAGTAGTTTTTGAGGATTATTTTGTGAGATCTAGTGATATACAAGAGATTGCCAGAATGATAGGACTCCTAGGACAGGACTCCTAGGACCCAGCCAGCAGAGGCAATGGCTGAGATGATGAACCCATTTTTGTCTTGCCCAGATTTAAAATTGCCCAGGGCTCTTGAGCTGTTGCAGTCTAATTGTTCATCCCACTTGCATAGTGTGGTTCACCAGGACTATGACATTGCCACTTCACAGGAAAGGGCCACTGAAGACAAAGCCTTCCTGAAAACTGAACTGAGAATCTGGAACTTTTTGCTACTCAATTGAGACTGGGAACCTCACAATGCCAGGAAAGAAAACTACAGTTTGTGACTTGTCTTTCCCCTAATCTGTTGTTCACCCACACAAAGACACAGGCAAGCAGGTCAGGTCATTCTCCTGCACCATGAGAAGGCAGAAGGAGCAGTTGCTAACACTACTTCTCCTTGGGAACTCTTGGGAGGGCTGAGAGTATCATGTTATGGGGGAATTTACTTAGAACACAAGTGAGAGAGGAGATAGGACTGTTGAAATATATCTGCAAAGGATTTTTTCCTCTTTTTGAGAATGCAGGACACACATGGAGCACATGGTTCAGTCTGACTGCATTAGCTACCAATGATCACCCTTAACTCCAGCTGCACCAGGAAAGGATTTTGTGGACACCACAACACAGAGTTTTATTTCAAAAGAAACTTTTCTGAATGCTCAGTCTGTGTCTGAGTCTAGGGTTTGGGATCTGGGTCAGATCTTGTTTTATCTCTGTGGATTTTACCTAATCCTCACTGAGTGCTGCCAGAGCTCCTTTAACCTCATTTTTTAACTTTGGATGGCTCTGATAACACCATCTACCATGGTTACTTAGATGTGTTTAGGTTCTTTTCCCTAAAATAATAGGTGTATGAGAGGAAAGATGCCAAATACAAACCATCCCTACACCCTGAAAAAAGGCGAGAGGGTGATGAGGGGGAAGACTGAGGAATGGTAAAAAGAGAAACTCCTGCTTTTAATGGGTGCATTTTCCAAGGAAAATAGAAGAAAATATAAAAGACACCAAGAATAACATCCGATTTTCTGTTGCCAGCCCTTTTTATGACTTTAAAAACCAGTCAGTTTTATTCAGCATAGTTTCTGGGAAGGAAAAAAAAAATAAAGGCTGGGGGAAGGATCCACACACTTCTAATCATATTCAAGTAGGCACTGTACAAAACCTGCTGGAAGCCAGCAGTGGTGATGACTGGCTCATTACCATTATATAAATAGTATTTAAAGTGCAGCTGGGCCCTCACATGAGCAGAGACCTAATTGATGCCGAAATATGTTCATTTCAAGTCCTGTGACTTCATGTGGAAAATATTACACTGGCTAATTAATGGCAATGAGAAGAGATGATGCATTGCCTTATAAAACAAGCAACTGAAATGTTGAGCCTCCATTCAAAAGGGAAAAGGGGAGGGGGAAAGAACTCTGGAAGTTTAGAGCATAAAAAGCCCCAACAAAATAAAATGCATGCTCAGAGACTCGCAATGACACACACACATAATCAAGAATTAGAGACATTCAAGAGGAAATGACTTGCTATTTATCTAACGGCTTTCAAGCCAAATCTGAGTTTATTGTATGCCCTTGACAGAAAGATAGCACCAAGCACAGTGTTTACAGAAGAGTTCATGAAAATATAAATGCCTTAATTCTGGCAATTCTGAACACCATCTACCTAATATCCTTTTCAGGCACTTAGCAACGTTGCATCTACCATGTCATTATTTAATACATACAAAGAAGAGTTGGCTCAAGCTGGGAATGCAGGCTTGAATAAATGGGAGAAATGAATTGAACACTGTTGTATAGCACAGCAGACAGGTTATTAGCATGGTCTCCTCCAGCCATAAATTGTACAAACCTGTGAATTGAAACTGTAATGAAAGCTTTTAGTTCAATGCATGGTTCATCATACAAGGTGTAGTGACAAAGGTGTCGCCAAAAAATTAGAAATGTTGATGAGTCATTTTTAGATAAGACCAGCAGGACTATATCTGTCACTGGTTAGTTACATGAGTGTGAACACCAGCTTGTCCTTACCATGCCCCTATCATATCTTGATATGGTCCTTATTTACTCTAGAATACAATGAGAAGGAAATATCTGCTGCAAGTTGTTCAAAGATTGAGATGGGGGACACTCCATCAAATATGAAGTCACAGAAATTGGAAAACCAGCACTGGATGTCTGGCAGATTTCTTACCTTCAGAAGACTCTTTGTCACATAGATATTATCCATGCTTTTTCTCAGGATGGGGTCTGACAGCCCTTCATCCCAGGTTTCCCAAAGCACTCCTATGCTAGTGCCACTGGTCTCACTGTCAAGAAAAAAGCTGGCTCCAAATTTCTACTTTGTTTATGTTTTCTTACATTATTCATAGCAAATCTCTTCCCACTTTCTGAAGTCTGGATGATTCTTCCTCCTCCCTGCTAACTCAATGCCTGGTTTTCAGTTTTTTTCTTTTATTTTTTTTCATCTACAGATCTTTATCCTTTCTGCATGTGTTCCAGTTCTTTCATCATTTAAAGACGTTTTCTTTGAATTTCATGATCTTGTCATTGTCTTCCTTTCAAGAATCAAGTTAATTATTCTGGGTTTTGATCATTCTAGATTTTGTGGCTCACAGACTTGATCCCTTCACGCAATTCCCACTAACCTGTCTTGTTGCCAGTTTATGCCCCCAAAAATTGGGCCATAAACCCTCAGCTCTTTCTTCTTTATCTGCCTCCTATAATGTACTTTCCCACTAGTTCTTTGTGGAGTTTTCTTTTGTTATGGCACCAATGAATACAATTAGACTGCAACTTTCCTTTATGCTATTTACTCCCAAATTATGCTCCCCAAATTGCCTTTCTTCTACTTTTCTGCTGGGGTTGTTTTCCAATCCTCCCAAATTATTGCTGTTTGTAAATTTCATCAAGCGCCTGATTATTTCCATTTCCAGATATTAACGAAGATGTTAAATGAGACTCTTGGAGAATCCAAGTAGGCACATCTGTCTCCATGAAACAATGTTTACAGTTAAGCCAGCCACAATGATTTTTGGAGTAGAATCTCAGGAAATAATTTTGGAAAAGCCAAAAATGTATCATCCACTCAGATTTATTTCTCAGCGATATTGTGGTACTAGCAAGTGCTGTTATTGTGGAGTGTTAAAGGCCACAGCTAGGACTGTTTCTCTTCCCCTGCTTCAGTTTTATGCCACACAATTAGGTGTTACTTGGTTTGTGAATAGCTTAAGGAACCACTTACAGCCAGGACACCACATAAGGCGATATAGCCCCAAGGGTGGATTGCATTAGCAATTAGCAACTCTCTTTGATTAAATTATTTGAGCTGTCTATCCACTCTTCCTTCATGATGGCTGCTTGTGACCTAAGCTGTACAAACAATCAGGGTGAGAGAAGGGTTGGACAACACTTCTCCCACCTCCCCCAAAAAACAAACCCAGAGCAAAACAGACCGACCCCAAACAAAGACTTCTTCTCTATGTGCATCTCCCCTAGGGAATAAGATAAGCACAAACAACACTAGGCAGATGGCAGCTGTGTTTTTTTCTGCCCTACTGGCAGGTGCTCAAAACCAATGGCATTGAAAATGCATAAGATACAAGACAGAACAAAATCAAATGGTTTCTCATAATTTTCTTTCCAAAAGTTCAAAGCTTCTTTTCAGCAAATGAGAATGTCATCATGATGGCCACAGTCATAAAAATTCAGAGTATCTCTTTCTGAAACAAGCTCTCCCAGAAAGACTTGCCTATAGCTATCTATGAGTATGAGTATTGTGTGCACATTTATCTTTACTCTTGGAGCAAGTGGGCTAGTATGGGACACCTGAGAGCTACAGGGGAAAGTGAACTTTATCCAGAACTCCCTTCATATGATCTTCAAGCCTCCCTTGTATTTGTTGTCATGTAGTTGCACTTCCCAAATTCATGCCAGCAGTTCCTTTAATCACACCCACACATGTTTGTGTTTGTTTATTAAGTGCTGACTGCATAGCCTGGGGCAGGCAAAGCAATTGAGACTTGACAATTTCAGACTCACACCTGCATCTGGGGTGTAAGTGTGATCTTCCAAGCGTGGTGTATCTTGGGTACTGACTGTTCAATAAGCAATAATTGAGGGGAGGGGGCTGGGTCTAGGCCACCTCATATAGGTATTTATCTGAGACTCCACACTTAGCTGTGTCCAGTGACTTTATCTGGCAGTCTTGGGGTCCCTTGACACTCCTCTGTTGAATACATACACCATTTGCAGCCACCTGAGCTTGCCATAATCCCTGTGGTGTATAGGCTGGATGGAGTCCAAAGTGCTCTGCCTGAGGTTGTGAGGAACATCACCAAAGAAAGCTGTGATTTGAAGCATTATCTCCCAAATCCTAATTAATTTCCCTACTGGCAGGGACCTTTCTCTCTCCTCTTGTGGTTTAATTTGCACACGTGAAATAATGAATGGAAATAGAGCAGGAGTGAGAGCGGCGTTGGCCTGGTGCAGGCTTTGAACCGGCCCTGGGAGGGGAGCTCGAGTGTGGAGCCTGCCTTGCTGGCCCTGGTGAGGGGACCTTTTCCAAATTCAACTCCACCTAGGAGCCCAGACTATAAATCTTCTCAGGCTTCAAGGGTCTGAGATCTCCTCAAGGGATCATGTCCCCTTGCCCCTCTTTTTGCCAAGCAAAAAGGATTCCATTCAGTGGACTGCAGATGAGGAGCCCATGTTGCAGCTGCACGCACAGGCTGGTCACATGAGCATACAAGACACAAGTCCCTTTGGGGACTCCATAAATTCTGGGACAGTGGGATGACAGAGGACTTCAGGAATGGTTTTCTAACTTGAAAGTGTTTAATAAGACAGGCAATTATGGAAAATTTGTGGTGACCAGAGGATTGGTCATCACATTTGGGTTGGACTCAATGATCTTGATGGTCTCTTCCAACCTAGTGATTCTGTGATTCTGTGGTTCTAACAGTTTTCTTGCAGGACAGAGTCTGGCAAGAATAAAGTCTTCCTCCTGTCTCTGTTTCTCATGTCTGTTTAAGCATTGGCACAGATGCCCTTCAAGTTTATCTGCCATTGTTATGGAAACTGTTCTCCAATAATTTCTGGTTTCACATTGCCTTTTATTGTACTAACAAATAATAACTCAGCCAAAACAGGAGACTATCATGGTCTACCATTCTGGTGAGCTGGACAAAACCCACCTATTTTAGCAAAAGTATAGTAGACAAGGAGTAAAGTACAGTTCAGCAAGAGTTTTTATAGTCCCCTCTGTTGGTTTTTTCCTCCATTTTTAAAAAGATATTTGGATTAATATTTTTTTAATGATTGCTGACCACGGATGTTTCACACCTGAATGCTTTGACCCAGTGATCTCAGAGAAGAAGAGAAAAAGTGGCTGAAACCACCAGCAATCTCCAGCTGCATCTATGGCTTTGGACAAGTTTGATCCGAACCCAAATGCTGACAGATCAGGGCCTGTGCTGTGCAATTTTTCATTTGATACTCTCCCGCTTTGATTTCTGGGGAGGGGAAAGGAAAGGGTGGGTAGGGGATCAAAGGCAGCAGCTACATCCACACCCTCCTGTTAAATCCAAACCCACTTTCTTAAGGATGTTAAAGATGACATAGAGGAAAAATAGAAAAAATATAGGAAGAAAAGTAGAAGAAAAAAATTTGCAGAGAGAGAGGGAAAAGAGAGGATTTGCAGCTCATATTCCATTGAAAGTTCAGCTGTGTAAATGTAAACGTTACAGATATATTTTTTTTTTTTTTTTTTTTTTTGAGTTTGGCATATATGCCTCCTGTTGTGCTGCTGTCCAGAATGACATGGGAAGGTTGGTCTTGCCCAGTCCCTCTTGCTCCCCTCTGGCAGAGTCATAGTGGATCATTTGTCAGCATGGTGCCTTCTCAGCTAGCAAAGAGCAGACACAAAACAGAGGAGCATCACCAGATGTGACTGGAAGAAGTGAAGTTGTATTAACACTTTCTTCAGGGAGACTAAGCCAAGGAGTGGGTTGAGTTCTGGTGCTCTCCTCTGATACATGTCTAGATATCCATCCTCTGGCTGATAGATAGCCTGTGACTGTAGAAGTGTAGTCTGGGCTTACCCAGCCCACAAATCCCATCTGCCTCTGGGGCACATGATCTCAAGCCTCTTCTAAAGTGGATTCTGGGGTGGGCTTGTTTGTCCAACACTGGTTGCCAAAAGAGCAGCTGGGAAATGCGGAGGCAGCTGGGCCGGGCATGGTGAATGTCCTTAAAGATTGATGTAGTAGAAGAGTGTAGCTCCAGACAGGAATCCAGACTGGAGGGATTTCAGGCCATTTGGTTGGCGTCAGGGTGGTTATCTGACCTGGAGGGCATAGCTGG
Organism: Peucedramus taeniatus; assembly: GCA_013400575.1. Lineage (NCBI taxonomy): Eukaryota > Metazoa > Chordata > Aves > Passeriformes > Fringillidae > Peucedramus > Peucedramus taeniatus. Next base: position 9,119 of record WBNO01006145.1, read on the forward strand.
GAGAGGTGCCATGAGAATAGGCTTAAATAAGCCAGTACCCAAAAGTATGGGACTGGCTGAGGGAGAAGGGCTGGAGAACAGACTGTGAACCCTGAGAAGCTGTATCTAGATCAACAAGAAATATCTGCTGCACCAGAGCAGCTTCATCAAACAAAATTAATTTCCTTTGCACCAGCCATTCATAGGAACATCAGGAATTTTTCATGAGGACAGAAAGCATTTATGGGATGAGTGACAGTTTGGAATAATGGTATATATTTATATTTTTATATGTGTATACTAAGGATCACAGACCACTGTGCTATAATGTGGGCAAGTATGTGGCTGTTGTAAAGGGCTTTCAGACACTTGCCACTAAACTTGGATTTGTCTTACCCAGACATTACTGCAACAGCTGTTACTGGGGACCATCCTGCCTTTAATGGAAGGGAGCCAGGAGATGGTCTGGCCAAGAGGGAGTCAGCTGGGGGTCTCCATCACTGTGTCAGGAGGAATAGAAAATGAAGCAGGTGGTGTGCCATGCTCCAAAGCTCTGAAAGAGCAACCAAAGCACTTTGGAAAGGACCTCTAAGGGTGCTGAAGTTAGTCTGGTAGTGATGAACTATCATGAAGAAACTCTGGGGACATTCTTTAAGGGTCTGATTTCATGGGCTGCACTATTGCCTCTTTTCTGTGTAGCTGGAAGTTCATTGCTATCCACCAATGAACTACCAACAAAATAGCACCTGCCTTGGGAAACCAAAATATTCTTCTTGAGTGAAGCCTTTTCAGCAAAAGCTGGCCAACCCAGACCCCTTTTTAGAAAAAACAACTTCTGCTGAGACAGAAAGAATGTCTGTTCCCTGAAATATTTGGCTCCTTGAGAGACAAATTATGAGAGAAACTGGTGCTGGATGGAAAGGGGATGTTCTTAAGATGCGATTCAAACTCTGCCAAAAGTTTCTTTGTCATTGCTGTACTCTCTGATATCCCTTTATCAGCCACCTTGCTTGACTGGATTGCCCAGGAAAATCATGTTCACAGTGCCCCCAGCATGAGCCCTCCCTTTTGCAGCTGAAGATACAAAAGCAAAACTGGTCCAGACTCCTTCCCTGGTGTACTATCAATAGTTACACATCATATGAACTTGGTCTAGCAAGCCACTTTCCTTTAACAGGCACTGTCTAATGTTAAATTAGGTTCTAGAGAGTAATTTCTGGCAGAACCTTCCTAAGAAGTTCTCCCAGTAGGAAGGTGGAATGATTGGTATTTTTTTATCTGTCTTAATATTTGATGTTGTCTTTGCTGATGATGCTGATATGGGGCCTGGAGGGTGCTGTTTGTCCTCATAGCTGGAACAGCAACCTAGTGAAACACACACACATACACAGACACAGAGCCACTTACAAGTGTACTTCTGCTCCAGCCTGGAGGAATCTACCAGGAGTTCATTCTGAATGGCACTGTTCATTCTTTGATCTTGCTGATTAGTGCCAGCAAAGGAGGCCCCACTAGGGAAGCTACTGCAAAAACCTTATCTGATTGCATTTATTAATAAACTAGGCTGGATTGGAATGATTCATCTAGAAGGGAATGCATCCCACTGCATAATCCACAGACCAAGACATGCAACCCTTGCTTTCATGAGGTGAATTGTTCCAAAAGGTGTAGGAGAAACGGCATGGAGAACGGAGGATGGAGTTTGGAAACAATACACAAGCTCATGCATAGCATTCAAGCATAACTGATAAGAGAGTAACAGCTGCTAAAATACCAGCAAGCACAGCAAAGGATGACCTATCTTGTACAGAGCCATGAGACACATTGCTCAGAGGAAAGCCTGGAACCAAGAAATGACTGCCTGGCATTAAGGTACTGGCATAGAGCCATTGGGTGTTAAGACCATGTGGGTTTTAAAGAACTTGCCCAGATGGCTTCTGCCCTATAACCAGTACAGTCATAAACAACATGTGCTATTTCCTCATCATCTATCACAGAGGCTTCCCTTGGCCAGAGAGAGCATAAGACTGATTATTCTTGGCTCATCTTTTCTTGCTGGACAAGAGCTCCCTGTTCACATTCAGATTTAGTAGAATTGGTCTTGCCCAGATTACTAGTTTAACTGCTCCATTAGGGGAACATCCAGGAATGGATGGGAAGAGCTTCCAAAACTTGAGACTGAAAATTCTGAGTGCAATTCTCTTTTTTTTTTTTTTTTGGTCTCAGTAAAAGTTTGAACCATATTTGATGCAATGTCGGCTTCACAAGGTCATTGGCTCCGAAGTCCAATTCCCAAACCAAAGGTTCCTTTGGAAATGTGAAGCATTGTGCATTGCCTCTCCCATTTGTTTTGCTGTTTGCATCTCTAACGAAAAGCAGTAAGTTAAAGAAAAACACACCAGAAAAATGAAGTATGTGCAGTCAGAGAAAACTCATGGCACAGCTGTTCCTTTAGTTGTCAACATTACGAATATGTGAGACTTCCAAAGCCAAAATCTTGCATCGACCTTGATAATTACATCAACTGCAGGGAAGCACCTCCAGCAATAAAGGAGATCAACATTTTTGATTGCTGGAATTCTAATCATTTGTTTTTAATTTTGTAGGTATTTAAGCAGATAAAAAGAAACAAAGATTCTCTGCTGGATCTTTGCCTTGGAACAACTATTCGTCTCGCTCTGTTTACCTGAGGCTAAAAAGTTCCTTTCTTCACCCTGTCTAGGTGGTATCTCTACAGCCAGAGTTCCTTGAACCAATACCAGTGAGCAAAAGGACTTAATTCTAAATCTCATGCAGGCAAGGAGTATCTTGTGGATTTCCAGATGCTGTGTGTTAGATCATAAATGAGTGCTGCTTTACAGTTCCAATAGTGCAGTGCTGCTCATCTTTGCCTCCAAAAGCAGGGACCTAAAAGTCCTCAAAGGTTTTGTCTCTCCAGAAAGTGCAGTGTTAAACAGACACACATGACCCCAAAGCCTCTTTATAATGTGACTGAAAAAATACATTCTACTGCACCAGTTTGTTATTTATTCTTTGAGGAGTCACAGCCACATTTGTTCAGAAGCATTTTTTAATGGCCAGAGCAAGAAATGGAATCTGATTTGGAATGACCATTTCAAACCTAACTTCAAGTACAAATAACAAAGCTACAGGCGCACTAAATTTAGGCTAACTATATGATTAAAGAACACTTACAGTTGCATAGGTTAGAAGTAAAAGCAATGTGAGACATTTAAAATTAGCATAAATTTGATATCATTTCATTGACAGATTTGAACCTGGCAAAATGATCTATCTACATATTTTCCACTAGTGGGTACCTTCCAGAATGGATAATGGATAGGAAACATCAAGCCAGAAGTTGATGCTACAGTAAGCTGTGAGCAAAAGGGAGTTCTAATTGAAAGCATTTCCATATCGTGGGCACTGCTGAGTGGCTGCCATGTTAATTATATGATCCCTTCCTCTAAAGCAATCTTCTACTTGGATACCAAGTTTAACTCCTGCCAAGAGGTCTCTGAAATGTCATCAACAATTGTGTTTTCTGACAAAAAGATAAAGTTAACTAATTGTAAGCACCCTTTGCTGATGAACTTAAGAAAACCCCACTGGCTTCTCTTCCTGGAGAGACAGCAAAGAACGTGGGTCATGTGCATTAATATTTTTGCACTGACATAACTTTGGCACAGGTCTTGGGTTCTTGCCAAGGTGCCACCTGGAACCGACAGCATACATTGAACACAACACAGAGCAACAGTCATATAAAATTAAATCACAATCCAGCCCAGTGCCTTACCTCTGGGAAAGGGACATAGGGAGTATCTGGGGGAGAAGTATAGAAAACAAGGCAGATATAACATGATCCTCCTCTTAACAGTCCTGCCATGGCATCTGTGTGATTTAAACTCATCCAGTACTAAAGGTCCCATACCCATGTGCCTTGCTTTGCATTTATCAACACTGTATTTGTGGAATTTAAATCCCTGATCACCAGGTTTCATTAGTAACATAGCAAAGAAGCAGTTTATCTGGTAGCAGAGAGCCACTTTAACCACAGCCAGGATTGTTGTCACCCAAACAGATTAGTGGTTAATAATAGATTGATATAGCAATCTACAACTTCATTTTACAGGTATGACTAAGGTAATATTTCACTTCTGCTTTCATTTGAATCAGACATTTATTTGCCAGGCATGTGGTAGCATAATGTAGATGTTTTATGATTGAACCAAGGCCAATTTCACATCCAGATGGTAGCAGCAGTGCTCTGGCAATGTGGGCAGTCTCCTCAAAAAAAGCAAAGGATTGAAATTGTTAGGAGAATCTGTCTTCAGTTTTTTTCCCAGCAGCAATGGGCATCTCCAGATTTAGAAAGTTGAGCAGGTCTTTGCAATTGTCAATACATCCTTAGCCTCTTCCCTTTTTTATCCCTCTTTTAAACATTCATCTACATTAATGAAAACCCCACTTCTTCTAAACTTTCTTCTGAAAATTGAGATCACTGACTGTGTGTCTGCAAAGCATTCCTCTATAGGAGTGTGTATTAAAACAAGTACAAACTGTTCTGGTTACCCTTTGTTGAATTGCTTCCTCATACGGACATACTTCCTGCAGACATTGAAATTCTTCATAAGGGACTGCCCCATTTGGTGTTGGTTTGCACAAGCACTTGATTTTAAAATATGAGGAAAGGATGTTTTACAGCATAATGTTACAGCTGTCATGAAAAGAGCTAGCCTAGAGTATTTTTGGAGAAGGGATAAAAGAAAGAAAGGGCAGTTGCATTACTTTTCTGTGATAGCAATGCCCCTGCCATTATGTTTCTTATCAACTTTCAGCCTTTCCCCACAAACTGTTAAACCACTTATAGATACAAGAATGCTTTTTACCCACTGATCTTTCCTAATTTTCAGTAATTTTCCTATAATCATTCAGGGATAGAGATGGCTAATATGACACTATGCTGTCCTGGCTAGCTCAGCCTTTAAAAGCTGTCATTTTATTCCTATCTTTCCCACCAGGCTGGTGATATTGTGCCAAGCTGTTTCCTCCTCTGGAAAATAAATGAAATTATTTTGGAATCTCCTTTGCAAGTCTGTTGTAAGATCTGCTGACACAGCACACTGTATAAGAGCTGGACAATATTATGATTATTGTTATTATTCTTAACAATGTTTGAGAGCTGATTTGTAATCCCTCTACCTTTCCCTTTTCCTTTTCATGGAGGAGGCAGAAATCAGCAGGTGATGGGATCTGCAGGGTTTGTTTTTTATTACTGACCTTTTTCAAAACATCAGCAATTTTTTATTTCCCTTTCTAAAATACGCATGATGACAAATCAAAATCTTCGGCACTATTTTTGAATGGGTTTCTGCATTTATTTTTGTTTTATTTCTTTTAATGCCTTTCTACCACCTCCTTAACAAAGACAGAAATGAATGGAATTCCATTTTGGAAAGGCATGAGAAACAGATGCAAACATGTGTGCATTAGGCAAGGCACTCTCTGAAACCTCTTCTATTGGAAGAGCAGATTTAGGAAGATATTTGATGCTGGTAGCCTGTTTCAGTGCTACCAAAGGCACTGCAGGATCACTGTCCTTCCAGTTATATGAATAAGCAAATAAGTATCTCACAAGTAAATATATATGTATAAAAGTGTGTGTATACACATTCCTCAGAGCAGAATTGCAAAGCTGGAATTAGAATAAGCAGTTTCTTTATGTCCCCTTTTCAGCTGTGTTTCCTGATTTAATAAGCTTGATACTATTTACAGAGTTTTTTAGAACAGTTCTCTGGTTTTCAACACCTCCTTTCCCTGCATTTTAATAGGATCTCAGTCCTGACTTAGATAAGGCTAATGTTGGATTTCAGTTAAGCCTGTAGAACTCATGAGACTGGTGAGATTCCTGGAGGGTTTTCCTGTTCTCTGGTTTCCAAATGTCAGCAAGAAATTCATGGCAGTGCTGCCTACCCCTAGAGTTGTTCTAGCATCTGAAAGCAGCTCAACTTTGTACATGGGGAATGTTTGTGGAGGGATTGCCCATGGAGGCAAAACATGCACAGAATGACAGTGCAGACCTCTGAGCATTTTTTTGTCAGGCACAGCACACCTGGTCTCTGGTGGATCTTACCCCAAATCCTGCAGATTTGGCCAATTTTGTCTGCAGAACAAAACAATGGGAAGTGTCTTCATGTTCCAGGCTAAAACCTAGAGAAATCATCTTCCTTGGCCTGACAGCCATGAGGTGGCTAAGATAATGAATATTTGAACCAGGCTCAGAACCAGGCTGTGATTCCAGTTCATTTGTTTCAGTTATGAGAAATTTGATTCACTCTGGCCCATAGAGGAGCTGAACTGGTATCCTAGCACTGAACAATGATTTTCAGAAAATCCAATCAGTGGAGAAGTTTCCACATGAAGGATTTTTAATGCAGCATGGTAGAGGGGCCCGTCTGGAGACCCTTCTGACTTCTCACACTGAAGAGGAAGTGGTTGAGATGATGGGTCCTATAAACTCTGCAGGATCTGATGTTTTACATGCAGCCCTGTGTTTATCACAAGCAAAGAGGAGAAATTTCTGTGGGCATCTCTTGCTTGGCTGTTGTGTACTTTACTGTAGTCACCAGTTTACTGTAATATGATAAGGCACCATGATGTTACAGTTCAACTCCATGCCCACTTCTGTAAATACAATTTGGTGAGGCCCAGTTCCCCAGGAGGTTACTCAGCTTATCCTTTGTTGGCAAAAAAACATCCCTCCTACAGTATTTGGTGCACTGAGTGTTGGAGATTTAGTCTTCACAGAACCAGAGACTCCTGCATAGGCAGTTTGCACAAAATTCAGAGAAAAATAAGGTGAGGCAGTGGCACGAACAGCAGAGCCCTTTTCATTCTCTTTTGACAGTTTGTGGAGCTTCTTGACAAAAAGATACCACATGACACCAGATTCAAGGCTGAGCAGGAAACAGACCTTTCCATGGGGACAACAGTGAAGAACAGAATTAGACCAGCAAAGCATAAAGTGACAAAGATTAGAAGAATAAAAGCCCCTCGTCCCTCACAAGGTCAAGTCCATCCTCTGGGAAGACATATATGTGGGATTCATCTATGTCTTCTTCATCTTTTCCACCACTGGCCCACCACCAGCAACAGGTGGAGACGTTCTTCATGAGGCAGTCAGAGAGCTGCTGTCTCCATGGCTTTCCCCAGCACTGTGATGCCTTGTCAGTATCAAAGTGAGGGCATCATCCTCTATCTGCTTTGGCATGAGGAGAAAAACCTCGAACAGCTCTCATCACCTGCTGCTCAGCTTCTCCAAGTGCCTGTACAAGCTGTGAGGAGCTGGAGAGTCAGTCCTTTACTCTTTCTCCATTTCCTCACCTCAAGACCTTGCACCTCTCCCAGACCTATTGTAACAAAATGATATAATTGTGATCATTTTCTGTGATGTGACTGCCTCTATTATTAGACATGTTCTAATTTTCAGCTGGGGTCTATTTTCTGAGCTCCAAAGAACAGTCATGGTGTGGCATGTTTTCTTACCTTGCCTAAATGTTTTTATTCAGGAACATATCATAAAAAACATTATTCTGGTACAGAACGACAGCACAGATTTTGCATTTAAATCTGATCTTCAGCCATATGTGGGAAACACGTCATATGTTCCAATAGACAGTAGCATAACCTTTAGTCCCTTCCCTGGTGCCTTTTCATACCTGAATTTAAATTATACTGGCTAGCAATATCCACCAGGAGACGCTAAAGTAATCTGAGATCCTGGGGCACATCGAAGCCCTGATCACACCCTCCGTGTCCTAATCCTGCCCCTCCTTGTAGCTGCAGGCAGCCGGGCAGCTCGACAAGTGGCGACCCTGTGCCACGGAGAGCTGGTGGCACCTTCCTGCCTGCGGAGATGCTGCTTAATTTGCTGGTCCAGTGCAATGCAACCCCCGTCCCTTCCAGCCGCAGCACAGGGACGGGTGTAGGTGACAATGACGTTAGTGGCACTCCTTTGCCTGTCTGGGCTTTATGGCCGGAGGGCTGTGAGGAGGAGGAGTACGCGTGTCTGGCACGCCGGGAGATGGAGGGAGCTCCCGGCACAGGCGGGATGACATTAGATGGTGAAATCATCAGCCCAGGATTGTAGTGAGGGATGGGGTCTGAGCCACAGGAGCAGAATCTGTATCCAAAGCTCAGGGGTGGTGGGGTTGGGCTTGGGCCCATTTCATATTCAAACTTCAATGCAGAATTCAGCAAAAGACACGCTAGGCCCAAGGGAGAAAAAAAACCTTATTCACACGCACAGATTAGCTGTGGAGGGGGATGCAGGGAAATACCTGCCAAGTACACTGTTTAAATGTTAATTATCTCCTCTTCTCCAATTTTTTTTTTTTTTTTAATTTTTTTTTTTTTTTCCCAGTGGGAAGGCCCCTCCCCGCTTTTATATCAGATCTGGTACTTTTATTTCCTTCTCAATAAGATATTCCATCCCTCCCCAGCACATTGAGCAACACGTGTCTGCCGTGCAATAATCGCAGTAACCCAGCACTCCCATCCCTCCCTTTTGGAGTGCAAATGTCCAGCCTGTCTTGGAAAGCACAAACTGTCTGCCAAGGCAAAGGAAGCTTCAGGCTGATTCAGAGTTAGGGTACCCAAATTCAGCCCCCAGTGGAAGAAAAAAACCCAAGAAAAATAAAATAAAGGTCACCTTTAGATGTCAATCAATATTTGAATTTCCCAGGTTCACGCTTGTTTTAGTAAGGGGGCTGAACCAGATTGCTAAGAAACTTCCTGGCCCACTGAGGATATTACAGCTTTGCAGTAAAATTTTGCTTAAATACCCACAGGTTTGAAGTCTTTTCCAGCTATAGCTCGATTTTTCTGTTTGAACAAACCAGCAGTGAAGGTCATGGCTGGTTAATATTGTGACTGGATCTGTGCTTTGTGACAGTGTCTCTTGAAAGGTTTAGAGAAGAAGATTTGGAAGACTGGGTAGTCAGGGGTGAGGCTTAACACTAGTGCAGCTTTGGCAAAACATGAAAAACAAGAACTGCTCTGTCTTGCCTCATTTGTTGAAGATTAATTTAAATTTAAATTTTAATTTTATGCTTGCTAGCTAGGATGCTCCTTGTTTTATGCCTTTGCAGAGATTGCTTCAAGGGTCATTTGAAGAAAAGAAAGTTGTTGGTAGACAGAATCTACTGAAAACCATCTATGAGACATGCCCACTTGTAATACTTTGATACTTTCAATGATTCTCCGGGACAGAAGTCCACCCTTCTGAGGACAAAGGTCTATGTGAAAAAAGGAGCTTTTCTCCTGAGCCATTCAAATGAAACTGCACTGCTACAAGGATGCTACAACCTTTTCCACTTGGATCTTTACCTACTGGTTATAAACTGCTGGAGGATTTGTGCCTTGGAGGATTAGGATTGCTGCTGGTGGTGTTTTGATCTCTCTCTCAAAGGAACAAGCTGCAAACATAGGAACAATTATTGTCACAACTGTCCCCATCCAGTGAAACCCTTCCCTGATACCAGTGCATGCCTGAAGAAGAGCACAACAGAAGACAATCCTGTACTAATCTCTCCTCTGTTCTTGCAGTTTCAAGTCACATGGATTACTATGTATGTAATGTCTTTCCATTGATTTCTCCCTCATGAGCTTTTCCAATCACTTGATGAATGTGGTGTCCTGAGTCAGGGCACAGCTGAGTTACCTGTTGTGAGAGAAGCCAGCTCTTTTTTTTTTTTTTTTTAATCCTGTATCCTCCTAGTTTAACTTGATACCTGCCCAGCCTCTCCTTCGCAGCATGAGTTGCACACAGCCAAAAAAAATCTCCCCTGGGACTGGGGTCGACTGTGGAGATAATCTCCTTTTATAAACTCCAGTGGAAAATTTTCCCCAGGGTGCTTCTAAGCTGTGATGAGATGAGTTCATGGAGTCCCATGGGCTTGGATCAGAGACAGGGCTTGGATCACACAGGGGCTGATGTGTGTGATAGTGTATGGGCAGGGCTGGGCTGGCACAATGACATGGACACTTACACTGTCTTCTAATAAATCTCTTTAAACATGACCTCCAAGGCATTTCTATTCGCACAAGGAAGACACATTTTCTGTGGCTGTTTTAAATTTTTTTCAGTAAATAAATTGATCCAGCCCAGATTTTGACCTTTTACAGAGTTAAAATGTAAACCATCACCCAGAGAACCTAGAAAGGATAAAGGATATGGGAAGATGTCTTTGCAAAATACAAAGACATTTATTTTCTGGCTAAGCAACTAAGCTTTAAGGTTTTGTGGACTATATGACAACACTAATTGGCAAACACTAATTGGCAAATTTAGAAACTAATCCTGCAATGCAGAAGTAAAATAACCACTCAGTAATAATCCCTCTTGGAACAAAGACAGAAAATTCAATATCTTTGCAGTTTCCAAAGTTAGACAGGGGCCACGGGTTTCATGAACAGCTTCTCCAGGGATTGCATTTGTAAACCATAACAGATTAAGAAAACCCACTCCTCCAAAATAGCCTCATCACAGTGAATTTCCCCCTTACTTAAATCCTATCTGCATTTGTGCTGTAAAATCTCCCAAAGCCGTGGTAGGGTTGGAATATTGTTGCAATGCAATGTTTTGTTTGATCAAGCAAAGAAGGGAGGAGAAAAAGAAAGGAGCTAAACAGAGATATTTCCTGCAAAACAAATAAATAGCAATATTTGGTTTGGGTTTGGTTGGGCTTTTTCTCACCAAAATCACTTCTATATGTTTCTGCGGTTCTGGAAGTCATGGATTGTTTGCATGTTCTTCTCTGCTATCAGAGATTTCTCCCCAGCCATGTTATTAGAAAATAAAAATATACTTGTAACAGACAAACAAGTGATTAGAAACTAGAGGAAAGAGTGTAAGGAAAAACAAAGAACTTGTAGCTGTGTTTCTCACCTGGGACTGGTTGTGCTAGCCAGGAGAATGGCAGATAGAGCAAGAATGATTTGTAATACACGAGCTGCAGACTCACTGGTTGCTTTTGTGTCCATATGTTTCAAACACATAAAGATCTGAGCATCATGAATATGCCTTATGAAGGTGTAAGATGTAGGACTGGGGAAAATTGCTGTACCTGTGTGACTGAAAACAATGTATTTAAAGGGAGCCTACAATTGTAAGAAGAAAAAGATAAGAAGAGAAAGAAAAAAAGAAGAAAAGAAAAAGAAAATCAACAGAGTTAGGGATAAATGGTACAAAGTCACAAATATAAATGTAGGGTTAGGTAGAGGATTATACATATTATAGATACAAGAAAAAATATCTACTGTAAAGCAGAACATAACCCTTGTGTTGGTTCAGGAGTCTATGCAGAATGTTTCCAGCAGAGCAGCTTTATGAATGCCCTCCTCTCCAAAGAGCTGCTTTGCTCACCAAGAAGAAGACTAAAAGGAGACTTGACAGGAATGTTTAAATACTGTTGGTTTTAACCCAATGGAGAAAACATTGCTAAAAAACTATAGTCTCTGTATTTTTCATGGAGGGCGAACAACTTGGAATTACCTAAAATGAGAGAAAAATCATGTAAGGTTAGACTTGAACTTGCTGTTAGCTTAGAGGTGAAAAATTTAAGCCTGTTTTCACAATCAAAAAAGAAGCAAAAAGAAAAAAAATTCCTTTGTCAGGTCACTTTCTGCTGCCCTTAAGGTCATTTTATCATAATGGTGATTCTTCTAATGTGGACACCTGCTCAGTGAGAGCTGTGCTGAGCTCACTAATGCATTTCACAGCATCACTGGTAGGAAGTTATGTGTAACAAAGTCCAGGCCATGTGCATGCAGATGTTTTTGGTTTTTTTTGTAATTGTTGTGAAAAGTCTTTGGGGTTGATGAGTTACAATCACAGACTTTTTGGTTGGTTTTTTTTTGCTAAAAGCAGTTGTCACAGCAAGAGTACCTGGTTCATAAACTGTCTGCTTTAGCAGGGGGATGCAGAAATCCAGATTTTGTCTCAACCAGATTTTTTTAGATAAATTTAGGTATCCAAGTTGTATTAATTTCAGAGGGAGTGAGACCTCCTGAATCTTCTAAAGGCTATGCCATTTTCCCATCATATCTTAGAGCATTATTCTTCAGGTTCTTACTCAGCTAACATCTCTTTAGTATCCTCCTTGGTTCCTTACTACTAGGATTTATTCACTGGATTCTAACTCTGTTGTACCATGCCTTTCACTTGAGTTTCTTGCTTTTTTATATCCATGTTCCATCATTCTGACACATATACTGGAGCTTTATTCTGACCCCAGTATCAAAAGGTCCTTTTTGACTTTTCTGATGTGGTTCCATTGGCTGAATATAGAGAATTTGTCTGTCTTGTTTGTCTTTTAGAGAAAATACTTCAGTTTTTTTTGTTGGCCTTTTTTGATAGTCTATGTATCTGGCAACAAAGCAAAAAAAAGCCAAGGAAGTGTTATCGTGCCCATTTTAGAAAACTGAGGCAGAGCAAGGGAAAGAATGAGAGAGCAATTGTCTACAGAAGTCTCATGAAGACCACAGACCATCAAGCTCTGATCTGTGAAGTCACAGGATACACTAAATCTAAACACTGAGATTTCCTTCAATTCAGCAAATCACTAATGACTTGTGTCTGGTGCTCCCTTATGCTAAGGTAACTTCTGATGTGATGATTGTAGACTCCTTACCTTATTTTAGTCTTTTGTCTTCTGCAGATTTTTTCTCATAGTTTTAAAGGATTTTACCAATGTGCAATTTTTGAGGTGAAACATGGTGTATAAAGATATACATACAGAGATGCCTTTCATGGTCCTAGCTGATTTCATCAGAATTCTACTTCAAGTATCAAATCAGCCTTTTGCAAATATCAGTAAAAAAAGATTTGAAGGTGGTGTGACAAAGGAGAACTGAATATCCACCAAAACCAGAGTAGTTGTCCTCTGGACAGATATAGGATGCTAATGGTAAAACAAAGTCAAGGCCAGTGGTAAAGTCCTTGGACCCTGTGACCCCCACTGCACCAGCGACTCTTTCCATTGTCACAAGCTCACCTAAAACATGAACTGATCACATTTGAAGCCAGCACCAGGCTACCTAAAAGGCATCTGGTTTCCTTTTATGTTTTCTTTTATTAGTCACCTGTGAGGCCACTACAGCTTCACAATTCCTCCATGCAGGGAGCCAGGAGTTCAGATATTACTTACAATAAAAACCAATAGAAAATAGACTAAATTCTTGTTCCCATCTCCCCTTTCTCCTCTCATCTACCTGCAGGTGCTTCTGAAATAGAAATCTTTTGGATGCATCCCATGGGAGTCAGCAGGGTGACTCCTGTGAGATTCAGGCGCCAGCTCTTTGGGGATGTTCAGATCGTATGTCTAGACAAGATAACATCCTTCTCTGAACCCAGAAGCTAACCCCTGGGGAAACCATTATTCATGTATAAAACACCAAGAGAAACTTTCACTGCATGCAGCTTCCTTTTTCTTTCCCTCCTCCCCGTGGGAATTTGCTTAGTTTAACCCTTTCATCCCTATGAAACAGCTAAAGCCATTACCCTTTATCCTTCCACCCTTCAGGGCTCACTACTCTGCACCTGCAAAAACACTGTATCTGGCTGAACAATGCCAGGTGAGCCTTCAGCAGTGGCTTTAATGTGAAGTCCAAACCCAGAGAGACCTCCTCCTTTCCCCATGGAGAATAACAGTTCTTGGACTAAACCTCCAGCCCTGTCTGTAGGGCCCAGGTAGCACAAAACACCTGGCAGTTTGCCCTAAAAAGCACCTGGAGTTGCTCCTGAGACAGAGGAATACCCTGAGTGTGCTAGAGTAATAGGGATATGCAAGACACAGAAGGAATACAAAACATTTTATTCTGATCTACTTTCAGTAACATCAGGCCCCTAGAAAGTCTTATGATCTAGTGTAGCATTGTAAAGGTTGAAGAATGGTTTGTATTCTGGGTGACAGTAACTGGGAGTAAAGCATCTCCCAAGACTAAGGAATGTGTAAAATCAGTTCTGGACATGCATTTTTCCCTGTGTGGGCTGACCAAAGGGTTACACACACCTTCTTCATGTTTGCTATGGCAATGGACACATGCTACTGATTTTACATGAGCTAGTCTGACTGTGCAAATTTATCAGCAGATCACTTTTAATCTGGTTACATGATTTTATTTAGTCTCCATCACCGAATTGTTACACCATCAGATTTTTCCAAGGCCCTCAACACATGGAGGACAGCTTAGTGTCTCAACTTTTTGGTTTTCCTCAGCATATTCTCCTTTTTTTCCTAAGGTTTTTGGTTTGGATTATAATGGTCAGAGAGGAAAACACAAACAAACATAGAACAGTCTCTGTGAGAAGATTTGCTTTGATCTGGATCTTGCAACATGGCAAGAGACATCTGTCCACAAAAACATTTGTCCCAGCAGATTGGTTGTTGAAAGATGGAAGGGGTTGCTTGTCTTTATGAGGTCAAGTTGGCAGAAGAGAGAAGAAATTTGGTCCCTCTGGTAACTGCTATATCCAGAAACGATCTGGATCTTGGGTATGACTGATCATGTGTATCTATTTATAAAAGTCACTTACAGGGAGCAGTAGCACCATATTGCTCTCTGTTATTACATTTTAGCTGAGTAGAAAAAGTCCCTTTTAGGCAGGTGGCATGTTTACACTGTGTGGATCCAACAGCTCTCTCCATTTAAGAAAGAACAAGTGGCAATGGAGATAAGAAAATAGGATCCAGTACACATAAATTATGCTTATTGAACAAAACAGCAAACTTTTTTTTTCTTCTTTTCCTGTGCATTGAGAACTGCAGAGATTTCACAACATCACATATGATTCATCACGATGATAGAGGTCCATGGATTAGAGTAGTAAAATTCTTGCTATCAACAATGTGGAAAAATCAAACATTTTTTATAAATGTTCCTACATTTAGAAAGAAGTGGGATGTTGCACTCTTACAACACGAGAATAGTGAACTCAGATCCCAGTCCATTAGTAACCAAGTATGGTTTTAAACAACTTCAGTAAGAGATAAACATTTTTAAATCAGTAGGCCTGGATAACTTGCACCCAAGAGTCCTAAAAAGGTTGTCTGAAGATCTTTCTAGCCAACTTATTTTAGTTTTGAATAAATCTTGGCCTACCCAGTAAATTCCAGTAGATCATAGAAGCTAATTTTGTGCCAATATGCAAAAGGCCAAGAAAGGTGACCCAACAAATAGTAAGCCGGTTAGCTTGACACCAGTCTTGGGCAAAAATAAAAACCTAAAAAAAAAAAGCCCAAACCACAAAAACAGGAGTCAAATAATTAAAAATTAGGGAACAATTGTACTTACTGTAAGTCGATATAGTTTAGTAGCAATGAGCCATGTAGAACTAATGCGATTTCATTCTCTGATGAGATCACTAATTTTGTTAGCAAATACCATGGTAAAAAGATAACAGACTTTAAAGGATTTTGTCTTTCCCAATATCCTCATTTCAAAAGCAACTTGCTTTGTCTCATTCCCATAAATTCTGCACTAAATTGGAGTTGATTAAACTGCTGTACAAAAAAAAACTTGCGAATTAGGCCACTCTTACAAATGAGGGTTTTCTGGAGAAGTTAGATGAGGAGATGAGGAAATCAAATCTTTTCCCAGTGTTATCCAATAGCTTGATCAAATAAAACTGCAAGAACTAGCAGGAATATTCACTTATATTTTTATTTTTTAAAATCTTAGAACAATCCTCCTACACACAAATTTTCCTGCTGTGCAAGGAAGCAATGGAAAAGAGTTAAAAAAATCTGAATCTTAGCCTAATTTTAACTTTTTTGAGAACAAAACCAGTATTTCAGCCTCTCATGAGTTACTGTAACCAAAATTTTTCTTTCTCTTAAGTGAAGAGAGCCACTAATTAGAAAGGTCAAGCTGCTTGATAAACCAAGCCTATTTAAATGAAGTACATACATGGGAACAAACAAATAATTTTGGAGATAACCTCAATGAAGAGGACGGTTTTTCTGAAAAGTGGTGGCTCTGAAAGGGTCATAGTGGGCAAGTGATTGAACGTGTGGGAAAATTGTACTCATAGAGTAGTTATCAATGTTTCACTGACAAAATGGAAGGATATCGGAATAAAATTCTACAGGGATTTGTTCCTGTTTCCTGTGCTATTCATTATTTTCATTAATGACTGAATGATGGACTTTTGGTATTAAATTTGCAGATGACACCAACCTGGAAGTATCTGGAAATGCTAGAAGGCAGGAGAACATGTATTTAATATGATTATAGCAAATTGGAGAAATAATCTGAAAATAATGTGATCTTCAGTAGGACTGATTACAAATACTCATTCCTTAGGCAGCAACTCTAATTTTCCCAGATATGAGGTGAATAGTGCTCTATGGGTAGTAAGGATCTTGGATTAGAACATGATCTGAACATGAGTCAACAGTGTCTTAATATTGCAAAAAAGACAAACAGTGTGGGGGATGTATAAACACAACTGTCGCCTGCAAAAGTACGTGCAGTAATCCTTTCCTGGAGTTCAGCATTGATAAAGCCCTAGTTGGAGGCTCTTCCAAAGTCCTGAGGGCAACTTTAGACCTCTGATGCCAAACAAGATGCAAATGAACTGAGGAAATTGAGAGGTGAGTGAAAAGGTTGGAGGTCTAGAAAAGGAGATGTTGTTTATCCTAGACCATAGGTGTGTAGAAGGATGCTGCAGAAAGAAAATGGATGCTCCGTTTCTTCATGCTTACAGCAAGCCAAAATCATGGCTTAAAGGACAGGAGAGGATCCCAGACAGGAATGAGGGCAAAAAGCTTTCTAAGCAGAAGGCAGTGAATCACTCCAGTGCATTGCCTGGGGTGTTGCTCCCCTGGGAGGATTACTGGAGGTCTTTAAAAACAAATTAGAGAAACATCTGTAGGGATAAAACAGCTGGAATTGATCCTGAATTTGGGTAGAGAGGTAGGCTGGAAAGGAATCCTAAAGTCACTCTAATTTATGAACATTTTAGTGAAAGAAACAATTAATTAGAGTTTAGTACAGGAAGGAATGTTAATTAGAAGTAGAGTTGTGACTCTTACACAGGGATGAACTTTGTATCCAGTGTCACTGCTCTTGCTTTCTTCAGCAGAATGATGAAAATTACGATGCAGAAAACATTTCATTGAGGCTTAAAGTTTGTAGGGACAGTGTAAAATATATGCAAATTTGGTTTTCCTTTAGGCAATAGCTTCAGTCAAAGGAAGTGGGAATATTATTTATATTAATGAAAATTTTTGGCTTGATATTATCAAATAAATATATTTTATTTCTTGCTTTGAAATTATATTTTATATTAAAGTTGATATTTTAGAAGATAAAAGTTTCACAGAAGAGTTTAAAAGTGTTGAATTACTTCAAAATGAAGCCTAATAATTTTCTTTTACCCAGAATTATTGTTGTGACTTTTTTCTCAAAAACAACATCTCAGTACAAAATAAAGTAGGTTTTTCTTCAGCAATGTTTTGTTTGGTAATGGAAGAGAAAAGGTTTGTTATTGTCTAGTTGTATTTGTCAAACCTTTTGAAGCCTGTGTGAGCCTTGCTGCATGAGACCAGTGCACCATTTCAATGACTTCTCTCAGCAGTCTTGATTAAGGATATTGTCTCTCCGTTGGACTGCAGACTTTCTCTCTCATTCAGTAATTTGCAGCAGCCAGGGAGGAAGTTATTATGTTCCTCTACACTTAATATCATATGGAGGCATAAAAAACAATGAACATTTGTAAAAAAATGGAAACAAGGACATTGATTGCTCAATGAAAAAAGTGGCAGACTAAATGTAGCGGTCTGATACTTAGGAAGCATGCCAGTAATTTCCTTAAATCTCAAGATGACTGATCTGTGATTTGTCAACATATTCTTTTCCTTCTTTCCTTCTCTTCTGTCATACACTTCTTGTGGATATTACCACCTATCAAGTGTACTTTATCTGGCTTGTGTTACTCTAATCCTTCAGTGAGAAGTAAAATCAGCCTCACTCAGCTCCCTTCCACATCCTTTTCTGACTAGTCCAATCCACTTGCTCTACAGCCTGCTCTTTATACTGAAATCAGTGAGGCTCATGGAGTTCACGTGGGAGGGCATTGAGCCCCCTCCCCTCTATCCCTCTACTCACCTATTTACATCTTTCCAATCCCCCTTCTCAATCAAACATGTCCATGAAGAGATACCAGACTTTTCCTCCCTCAGTCACATGGGCTGCTGTTGTTCAAGCAAGAGCTACTTTTGAAGTGAGGGTATCAGAAACTGCAGGGACTGCAGCTGCAGGGACTCCTGAGGGTCACTTTCTGGTAAGAAGCCCTGCATGGTGTTGGCTTTGTATCTGGGGTCCTATTTTACTTCTACAGTAGCTCACTTGTTCCTTTAAACGTGAGCCTCAAATAGGGCTCCTGCTTGAGGCAACTTCATAGCAGTTGATTTATTTATTTTTGGTTTTTTTGAAGTACAAGTGCCTATCTTCTCTCAGGCAACACATGAAATATCAACTGTNNGGTCTTGCTTGCACCAGGTGTCATTGACACCAGCTGGGAAGCAGTGGGGCAATCAAACCAGTGTAAAGTTGCTCAGAACAATACCTGTGCTTTTCTAGACATCTTACTGGGCTGAACAGAAAAAGGAATATTAGAAAAATTCTCTGTACCTCCTAAGCTAAGAAAGCTAATCAAATCTGTGAAGCCAACATTCCTCCTCCAGTGCTTATTGGACATAGCTTCCTTCTACAGACAGGGGAAATAAAAACAATTATTTGTCTTTTAACTACTCTGCAGTTGTAATTTAATTATTTGGCCTGTTCATTCAACTAGTCCAACTCATTTTAGTCCCAGCAAGTTATGGAAAAGATATAGTTTTGAAAGCTTTTCATAACAAGCCCACTTTGAGGTTCAGCCCAGGGAGCTTTCAAGAGCTGACTCCTGCAAGTTCAGGACATGGAATTATCCTCTTTTGATGGCTAATGGGGATGCAGATGACACTCCTCTCCAAATACATGCAAGGACCTGTAATCCCAGTGACTTTTTTTGCCCTTCATCCCTTCTCTTGATTTCCTCTTGATGCAACTGTTTCCACAGAGTGAGTTTTTTTGACTCCTGATTAAGATATTGGTCCCTGGAGCTTGTCTCCCTTCCAGACTGCAACAGTGAGCAAATATCTTTGACTGTCCAGAGCAGAAGGGACTGGTATCAGACCATCAAGGTTATTTCCTACTGTCAGCCCTGTCTTCTAGATGATGTGTCCCACTCTCAACCACAGAGAATATGGACAATTTTGGACCATTGGAGGAGCACTTCAACCACCTGTCCTCCATCACCTTCTTGAATCATCAAAGGACTTTACAGGAAAACTGACAATGAAGGGGGACTCTACCTGAGTAAAGTGGGGCATAAATTGTCCTTCAGAAGAGCTTCAAGAGAAAAGAACAAACTCACCCATGCCAGTAAAAGGATTCCTGAGGATGCATCTGGCACTGTCCAAGATGTATATATTTCAATATAAAGTCTGTGTGAATACAGTAAGTGGCACAGGATATTTCTCCTCAATATAATTATATCTTCTATGATAGTTTATTCTGTTCCATTTCCCTCTGAATTAAAAAAGCAAGTAATTCAACTCACCTAAGAGCAAAAGCAAGGTGCAAGGAATCTCTGTCTTCAAATAGGACAAGTGAGTGCTAATGTGAGTGTGTTACAAAGAAAAACTTTGCCTCTGAAAAGGGTTTTATGTTTCCCTGAAGCAAGGAGTAGCTGCATTTCTACCAGCTCCACAGCCTGTCTGATATTGATTTGTCTTGAGTCGTCTCTGAAAGCCTGGTTCTTTCTTCTGATAGATAAATATAACCCTGGATTATTTTCACCCATCTGAAACAGAAATCATTATGAAATTAACCAGTGATCAACCAAACCACACGGGGAGCTCATAAGGAGTTTTTAGGCTTTTTCAAATGACTGGCTGTTCTCTCTCCATGTGGTTGTGTTTAGCTCTGGAATATAATTTTTGGTGCTGATCACTGCTGGGTAGACCATACAATTAAGGTATTTGAAAAATAAACATTTCTAAACCACTAATCATTGGGGAGATGGCCTAGAAACGACAGCCCATTTTCCAAGAAGATGGTTAGGGAAGGGAACCTGAAAGCTTAAGATAACATTGAAAAGGAAACAGAAGAAGTCCAGGGAGGGAAAAAAAAAAAAAAAAGAAGAAGAAAAAGGAAACCAACCAAATAAACCCACCCCGACAAGGATTTTAACTGCTTCTCCAGTACTTTCAGACTTGTGTTACTTGAATGTTTTAAGGAATCCGGCCTAGTTTCTGTGGATTTCTATGGCTTCATGCCTCTACACGGGAGATATATACTGAAAAACGGAATTTGTGACAGTTAGAAAACAGGAAATATTTGCAGTGATAGGAGGAATTTCAGCTCTGTAGGTATTTTTTGGACTTTACAATATCAAATTTCAAGCAGGAATGGGTGCAGGACTGAAGGCTCAGGAACAAATTTGGACGTGCCTCTCTTTACTGGTACCCTGCTGATTATTTCTTTTTCCCACCTAAACTCAGCTCTCGTTGGCTCACCTCCCATTATCCTCGGGCAGCTTCATTTTTCTTCTTAAACAATTCCAAAACTGTTAGTTGCTGAAGATAAGTGCCTGGCTCATTCTCACACTGAAGATGATTTAAAGCCAGGAAGTTGTTTACTGTTCCTTTTTGACTATTTTATCAGTTAACTAAGAAGATAGAGACAGTAAAAAAATAAAGACTGTGTGATTTGGTGGCTGGAGCAGGAACACAAGTGTTCAGAAGTGAGCCGGAAATTAACAGTTCTGAACTCCTGCAGTGTTCAGGTATAGGTGTGAATGTTGTTGAGGCACTACTATGTAATCCATTTAAATCAAAAATCAGGATTCCCATTGGGGGAAGGCTCAACCCAGTCCTCAAATGCAGAAGTAAAGCCCATCTCCAGTAATAGTACTGCTATTGCAGTCAACAATGTTGTGAAAATATTTGGTTAAGGATAAGACATTTCTGGATTTCTTCGAAGCCCATGGCTGCCTTTGACTGAGGAAAGAAAAGGTTTTGGATCCTGCACAGGAAGGTGATGCAGAGGCCAGTGCAGAAGCCTTCAGAATCTGAGATAAGCTTTGACTAAGCTTTTTAATACTTGGATGCTTAAGCAAAGATAACCTCCAAGGTTTTGGCAGCCTTGCCCACAACTAGCTGAAACACAGAAGGACCAGGTAATTACCTAATGTGGTAAGAGGAGTTATGGGAAGTGTGTAAAAGGTAAGACAAATTCTACCTGAGACCAAGGCTTGCTCGCACATCTGAAATTTTCATACCCAACTCAAGTTCTTTCCCGTGATTTTGCTGAGGTGCATCTACTGTTGAGGTGAGTCCTGGCACTGCTTTGCTTCCTTCCTGGTCAACACTCCAGCAACCTTGAGTGTTGTGGGCTTGTGGAGAATAGGAAGTGGAGTCCTGGGTCCTTCATCCAGACTGTTACTTGGATAGAGAAGCTGTAAAAATTCTCAGTTTTGCATTTTTTGAACAGTTGTTACTCAAAACATAGTCAAATCCACAGAGCTAGACCTCCCCAGACTTTGGGAAGACTGCATCCCAGCATGTCAGCAATGTGCAGGAGTTACTGAATCCCTGGAAAGCACCTAGGGAGCTTCCATAAACAACTTTTAAAATGATAATGATAGTTAATGACCTAATTTCCTAGCCAGCCAAAATACCTGCGGAATCAAAGTCCCATATCTGAATTAATCTAAACTCCTGGGAGGTTTTGTCCTGGACTTAATGTTCACAATTACTCCTTTTTGTCTGGCATTTTTGGGGCCAAATCAAGACCCCAGTTTAGATATCTAAATAGCTGGATATAATTATTTATTTTTTGCAAAATACCAGATTGCAGCTTTGCGTAACAGCAAGGGGTCTCAAGTAAAATGCAATTTTATTGCCTTTCAATGAAAGGCAATAATGCCTTTCAATTCTGTATGTGCAGAATATACTACATAAACAGCAGTTAAACCTCAAAAAGCTACAGAAAAAAGGAGAATATATATCCTGCTAAATTTCTTGATCTCATTATAGTTATGTTCCTTATTTCTAACCCAAATTTTCTTTGCTGTAAATTGGAAATTTTCCCCTTTCTCCTTTACTCAATTGCTTGAGTAAAAGGGTCACCAACAACCTCTTTATAACTACTTTCCATATATTGAAAGACAATTTATCCATTTTCTTTCCACCTTCATTTTTTTCCTTTGATCTTTAAACTGGCATGTAGTATACAGTGAGTCCTGGATTCTACCTATAACTTCTGCCTGTTCTAGAAAGACTTCTAAGCTGCATTGCCATCAGTTCAGAGTGAGATCTATCTAAGTGGGACTCACTAGGCAAATCTATGCAAACTGAAAAATCAGAATATTCTGCCTGCTTTTGCAAGACAGCCTTTCGTGGTGAGTTCCTTATAATTATCAGATAATTGTTGTGGATCCCATGTTGCCAAAAATTTGAAGATGTGAAGGTTGGATGCTGCTACAATTTGCAGCTTGCAGGGGATTTAGCCAGTCCAACAAAGATTACAGCACCTTTCTACAATGTATTCCCACATGTGTTTACACCAGAACATATGCGTGTTCTGGTATAAATGACAATAGAGTTTCTGACTTGTGATATCATCTCCCCTTCTTGGTAAGAGTGGATAAATTTGGTTGGTTTGATTTAACCTTCTTTTCTTGGTAATCTTCCTTTGCAAAAGCATATGTGTAGTTAAAAAGTCCCTAAAAGTCCATGAAATGTTCTTCAATAGCCTGAGTCATGGAATAAAGTCCTAATTCTAACCAGTCAGAGAAAACATGTTTTCCCTTTCCCTAGACTTCAGTTTCCTGCAGCCATCAGAAAAATAACTGCCCTGCCATATATGACAGGTCTCCTTTGTGCAGATGCTTCTGGTTTTGCTGATCAGTTTTTCCCACCAGAACTTAGATAATTCTAGTGAGAAGACAAGGCTTTGGGACCAGCTCTGGGCAGTAACCATAGGAGTGCTTGCATGCCATGTACCAGAGAACAGGTCACCCATCTCCAAAATTGTGGTGGTAAGATTAGTGAATATGGCATGAATGTCCCCACACCTCACTCAGTGGAAACACATATTATGCAGAAACTTGGGCAAGATCCTGCTGTGCATCCTTCATAGGAGCAAATTCATTTCACTTGAGCCCTCACCGAATTTTGTCTTCGCATCCAGAGAAGCACAGCTTCATTGCACCCAGAAAAACAATAAGGAAACAAAGATGATCCATAGACTCTTAGCTTTTTATGGGGAACAAAATAGATTACTGCAGCCATGTGGAACTTATGAGCTCAGATATATCACACCATGGATTATACTTTCTGCAACTGCATTTACATTTATTTAGCAACATTAAAAACTACAGAGGGATCCAATCACATTTCTAAACCATTTGGACTTCAGAAAAGAGCCAGCTTGGACAACCAAGGCCAGGACTTGGTTAGCTGTCTGCTTTGATATATGTGAAATTGATTTTTTTTACTCACTCTACCATTGTATTTTCCCTTTTTTTCAGTACAGCTCAGTCTTCTTGGCCTTGATCACAGAGAATCCCTAGGAACTCAAACACTCAGTCAGCATACGTGCTACTTTATCTGTACTGCTTTATGAGTTTGCATGTGCCAGAAAAAGTTCAAAATCTTCTTATCTTCAATTTCACAAATACATATAAATATATAAAAATGAGGAGTGTTCCATAGCCCAATAGATTTACCACTTAAGATGAAGACTATATGCTTATACAAATCTTCTGAGTCTTTCTGAAAGAATGGCAATTCAAACTGTATTCTGCATGAATTGCAGTAATGTAGTATTAGTGATATTAAAATAATTTCCTGTTGAGTCAGATTCTGAATTTTTTCCTCAAGCCAAATTATTATTGGCTTGTATGTGAGTTTTGTCTGACTGAAGACATCAGATTTTAGCCCTTGTATAACTCCAGGTTTCATGTAAATCATTGCAAAATATTTTAAGAACTAGTTATATCTACCTAGTAGGCATACAATTACAGGTGAAATGCCATGACAAGTAGCATGAGCTACAAGTCATTTTAAAGACTGCACAGCAACATTTCACTGTGAGATATGACAAGAAATTAATAACATTACACCTTCAGTGAAAGCTGGGTAAAAGGAATCAAGTTACCTTGTCAGAAAAAAAATTCAGTGAAGGGTCTAGTAACGTTTCACTATGACACTAAAAGCACACAGCTTTACAAAATACACCAAAGTTGTTCAGAGCATGCCACTGATGGAAGGAGAGAAGGTTCAGTATGAGCCTGGAAATAATTTCATCACAGGACAGACTTCAGCTTTGTAGCATTCTATAGAATTGGGATGGAAGCTACAGTGACTCAATATTGATCACGCTGCCCTGAATTGGTCAGACAGTTGAACCAGATGATTGTTGTACATCTCTTCCAACGGCAGTATTCTGTTCTCTTCTCTCACATTATATTACATTACATGAAAGGAGCTTAGAGAACCCATTCATGCACTCTTTACAAGACTATTTCTTGACACCCAAATAAACACTCACCCTAGTTTTCCCTTAGCATTCCTCTTTGTTGCTATGAGTGCAAGACATACCAAATAGGAAAGAGCACACTGCAGTAGCAAATTCAGATAGAGAACTTTGGCTAGGGCTGTGGGATGGGATGTAGTTGTTATCTTGATATGCTGAGAATTGTTTCTCATATTCAACTGTATGCAACTGGCACGAAGCACCCACTCTGCAGGAACAAATCCCATTCTAGTATTCCCTGATTCTGTGAAACAAAGTGGCTTAATAAAGGTGTAAATTATTAAATTATAAAAAAAAAATTAAAAGGAATTTTGTGGAAGAAAAAGAGGTGATGAGACAGACCCGTATTACCACTGCCAAAGATTTCAGTGTAGCTTTTAGGGAAATACCAATCTTTTGGGTTGTGACTGGCTTGCTGAGCACCTCCCTTGTCATATAATTGCCCGTGAAATTGCAGCCCATACGGTTAAAATATTAAGCAGGATAACATTACAGTTTTTAATCCACAGCTGAGACAAAGCAGAGATCAGGAATAATCCTGTTCAACAGCACCACGTTTACGGTCTGATGTGGGAGGTGTTGATTAGCTTTTAAGTAGAAACATATTTTTTAAAGTTACATAATCTGATGCTCAGATTTCTCCCTCCTCCTTGAAAAGAATTAACCTAAATATTATGAGAGATTAAAAAGTTCTCCAGGCCTTTGGTTTTGGGGGAATGGGGGTGCACCTGCAGCTGGAGTTTTCCTTTCTCCTGCTCCCAAACCCATTACTCAGTGAAGAATATTTGTGCAGTGCATCGTGTATAAGATCACACATTCAAGTCATCCAAACCTGACTCAGCTGCTACTCAGTACTTCCTCGGGCAAAACCAATGGAAATTTGCCTGAAGGAAGACTAGGGATTGAGTGAAAATGGAAGGAGATATAAGGAATGGAGGCATAGAAATTGGAAGGACAAAGGATCTCTTTCCTTGTTCATGACCCATGATGACCTGTGCCAACAGTTTTGCACCTTGGGACACCCCTTGCAGGGCACCAGGTAACTTCCTATTGTTTTTCTTATCTTGATATGGCCCCTCTTCTGTAGAGCTGGTTTTGGACACAGTTCTTAGACCTCCACTAGATGAATTTAGTTGCCTGTTGCTGTTTGTACAGGTACTGGAAGACAGAGCATGAGCCCTTCTGTAAAGGGTTTTTGGTTCTGCTTGCTAACTGCTGTCCTGTGTGCAGAGTATTCTGGGAATTTGCCTTGGGTACCCAAAGCAGGTAAGGTTTGAGAGGACAAAGTTCCAGGTTCCTGGCAATATTTCTGCTGGAGTGCTATGAGTAAGGTCCTGGTGCAAAATGTTTCATCTGTGGCCCTGAGGGTAACATGCAGAAATCAAGAGAGTATATCTATAAAAAAAAAAAAAAATAAAAAAACAATTTAGAAAAGTTCTTAATTTGGCATAGTCAGCCTCAGTTAGCCAACATAATTTAGAGAACTAGTGGAGCCAAAACAATTCAAAGTGCTCTGGGTTAGTCCAATAAAGAATCCTTAACTTAAATTTGAACCTCGGCTATAAGTCAAACAAAGTTAAGAACAGTGCTTATTTTCCACTTTCTTCCTCTCTCTGTTTTTCCCTTTCTTTGAAGTGTAGACATCCCTGCCAACAGGCACCTAAATAAAATTGGAGGGATTTTTCAGAAGTGCTGAGCACAAACAAATCTAATCAAAATCAGAAAAAGCTGTGGGTGTTCAGAAATTTTAGGTGCCCAAACAGGAATTTGGCTTCACAGAGTTAGACGCCCTTGTTTGAGAACTTTTGGCTCAAAAATATACTACCCAACCCATTGTATGAGTGTAATGTTCAGTGAAATGTCAAGCTCAGTTTAAACCTCTGGGAAACTAATAAAGTCCATGCACTGCATTCACCTGGGAAATTGGCCCT
>WBNO01006170.1:0-24451 GCA_013400575.1 Peucedramus taeniatus
ATCTTGAAAAGGAAAAAAAATGAAGACATCATAGGACCTTAAACTATGGATCATGTAATATTTTTATTTTTACCATCTTCATTTAAAATATTAAAATATGCAATTTGTTTATATTTACTGTACAAATAATTCAAAGATACTCTCATTGTCCAACTGAAAGTTAGATTGGCTAGAAGGACTTTGGTGTAAAAATCACAAGACACTTTGAGAAGCTTGAGTGTCTTTCTAGATAAAATTTTGGTTTGAACTTCCTTATATATTAACTTTTTTTCAATACAGCATGAATCACTTATTAAAAATTAACCTTAAGCTTTAGTGAGAAAATTGCCTAAAAATAAAATCATTATAAGCAGAGAGCTGTAATCAAGTGATACATGACCTTGTGCTCTAACTTTTATTTAGAGAAGGCAGGAAAGCATATTGAATTAATGCCAATACAGGTGCAACCAATAGAATCATGGGAGAAGTTGTCAATAGTTGTGCTCTAGGTCAATTTTTTACACTGCTAAACCCACAAATTTTATTACTGTGTAAGAAATTATATTTGTAACAAATGATGTAATACATGCTTCTTCAAGATAAAGAACTTTATTCTGGGAAATGATATCTGAAAATGTGATGGTATTGTAATGGAGCCAAAAAGACAAATATAATCCTGATGAATATAAAGATGACAGTAGGACAAGAGAGACTATATTCCTTCTGACCTTGATAGTGGCACAAATACTCCTGGATTTCTGTGTTTCTGTGTTATATTTATAAGGGAAATATATTGAAATATTGGGTAATATTTAGGAAAGAACCATGAAATATACCTACACAGAAAGCCAGAAAATCTTTTGGTAAAAAAAATATTTTTTTTTTGTGAAGAAAAAAATTCCAAAGAATAATTTTGGCAAAATAAGAAGAAATTATCCTAGTTTAGATATATTTATAAGGAAAAACAATGATATAATAAGATCCTGGGTGCTGGAAACAGAAGCTAGGTATATTCAGTACCAAGAAGCAAGGAAAATATTTTCTGAAGTAAAAATAATTAACCACTAAAAAAACCTTTTCATGGCCTGAGACAGATTATTCCTATCACTGAAAATATTTATATGAAGGCTGAAAGTTATGCTAACTTAAAAAAATAAATATAGGCTGTAGTTCAGTTTAAAAGAGAAATTAATTCAGGAAATATCTTCATAAGGAAGACATTAGAAAATTGTAATATATAACTTCAACAGTCTCTTTTCTGCTCTTGAATGAATCTTGATCATCTTCAAAGTCATTGGTTTATGCTTTTTCCTCCTCCATTTGCAATATTATCAGTGAGTATGTGTATGGTGGCTTGTGAAACCTGTCATGTGGGGCTCCATGCAGCTGCTTTCCACTTTCAGTAGGTCATTCAGTCTTTAAAATATTTACAAAATATTAAAATTTTAAATATTATGTAGTCTGCCTTCAGAATATTTTATTGAGGGTGCCACCACATTCACCATTTCATGGAATCCTTTGCAAATAATCTATAAGCTTCCTGTTTCTTCCATGTTTCTGTAATACCTCAAAAGATAATCTTGCTGTTTCAGTACTAACCCTTCACCTTCTGTCCTTTTCATCTTAAGGTTTTTAAATAGCAAAATCAAAACTTCATGGTGTGTAACTACTCAGAAATAGGCTCCATTAGATGAAATTTAAAGTTCTCATTTTCCAAGCTGGTGCTTTTATCTCTCCAATAGCTGTCGTTTACCAACAGTCCAAACCCATTCATATAACACTGGGATCAGAAATCATCTTTAAGCTTTTGACAGATGAGCTGAATTCAAGATATACTCTTCTGATTTCCTTCTGCAGGCAATTTATATGTCATGGTTATCAGAAAGGTTGTGTATTACAGGAACCTTGGCTATGATGGAGGGCTTACTTTAAATTTTAGCAGAGTCATTAAAAGTGGCATTTGTGGAGTGGTTACAAGATTTCTTTAAAAGAGGACAGCTAAAGAAATATTTGATATTTGAACAGCAGTCTGAAAAGTTTGAGCATCAAGACTGTCCAGGCACCCTTTCCTAGGATTTCACGGTCTTTAGAATAGAACTGTTCTATTAGATAGGTAATCAAACGAGCTATCATTTACCCACTCATAAGAAATATTCATGCAAGATACTTTTTTATGTCTTTATAAANATATTGTGAGAGGAAAAGAAATAATTTCACTTACTTTTTAATATAAGCAAAATGTAAATCCAGTGTGAACAATGACAGCTGAGGAAAGTAAAAAAAATACAAGAACAACAACAGTATCTATCCCATGTTATGTCTTTAATGTCAGAAATCTAACATTTAACATAATCTGAGTGCAACATATTCAGCTGGACTCCTTAGTTCTTACTAAAATCCCTTTTCAGCTCAGCCATAGCTGATGGCTATACTCATTCTATAGTGTGAAAGGCAAGGATAAGCTTTTAAAATAAATATTTAAGTGCAGTTATATTATTGCTCTAATTTACTTTCTATGTGTATGGTGTTATGAACTTTACTGTTAGAATTCCATTTGATGCAGTCAAAAATGTACTGAAAAAGATTAAAATATGCATCAGCATTCCAAATCACATATTAATAATGACAGTTCCTCTTTTCCTTACAGTGCAGACTGTTCAAAGCAAAGAAGAATCCTGCATTAAGAATTTTCATCCTACTGAGAATCCCCCATTAAGAATTTTCTTCAGTAACTGAATGTTGCTGGGCTGGTGTCTCCTTTCCTTGGAAAGAACAAAGACAGAAGAGACTTCTGAAATGACCACTTGGTTATAGCATAAGCCCAGCATTCAATTCTCCTATTAAGTCAGAGCTCTTCATAACAGTTTTCTTAGACTTCTTCTGTTGAACTTAGTCCTATAAAAGCAATTCTTTAGGAAAATAACACATAAATGCAATTTTTTTTGCCTTCTAAGCTTCTTTCTTTCAGTACAGTTCATATATCTCATGCTGTCCTGCTCTCCTCTTATTAGTTTCAGAAACTGATGTGTAATTTTGCTTCTTTGATGTGTATTTTCAGCCAGGTTAGGGATGATATGTTCTGTTGTGCTTTGTCCATAAAATAAAAATGAACTGTGCTGAGCTCTACAAACTTGATCAGCCTCATGAAAGCTCAAAGCAAAAAGTCAAATACAAGCATAGATGGGTTTAGTAGTAAATGTTTGTCAGTTATGTTAAATTCAGCATTTCACCCTTCAATTGTTCTTCCTTATTTAAAGCTCTGGTAGTTTGAAATCACATGTTCTGTGTTTATATATATTAACCAAAGATAAAGATGACCCACTTGTCATCTCCCCAGTAACAGAATGTCTTCAAAATTGCCTTTGCTTTGTACTAATCTGATATAATTAAGTTTAGTTTCTTCTGTAATCCATACGTGCTCTATTGTTTCAAGAACTAGAAAGACAATCTCTCAGATAATACAGGTCATCACTGGAAAGCTGCTTGAATGGAATCTACAGGAGAAGGGGTTGCGTAGGACCGCTGTGCACAAAGAATAGATCTTGGAACACCATTTGAAGGCATATGACATTTGTTAGTCTCAGTCTGGAACAGAATAGAACCAACTATGTTTGTCAATTTCTGAAATGAGATTCTGTGATGTGGCTACTCAGAGAAAAACGTGCTCCATATAAGTGACAAATTCATCACTTCCAAATCATCATAAGTGACAAGATTTCTCAATGGAAAAAAAGCCTTAAGGCTTGTTCAATTTCTGGTTCCTTAGAATTTAGGATCAAGCTAAGGTACAAAACTCTTTGTTGATTTCCAAGCTAAGAGAAGCACAGTAACTTCCCAGGATGACTACCTTACCTTGATTTGCATATAGCCTGAGTTGGAAATAACAGACAATTAAAAACTATCCAAAAAAGCTTTTAGCTAGAGAAATGTTGTAGTATTCCAGAATATACTTTATTTATGTATAAAGTGTTCATACTTCAGGGAAAAATGCAAATAATGCTGCAGGAATATTTTAATTTACTGCAATCTTGCATTACATTCTTAAAAGAAAGGGGAATGGGTTTTAGAGCAAAAATATTAAAAATCACATATTTATTTGTGACCTCATGTGAGGAAAAATATAGCTTTTGCAGATACATTCTGCAGCTCAAAATAATGAAAACTCATCTTCAAAAAATTCAGATAAATATTCAGAAGAATCATACACCTGTACTTGCCATTTCATAGTCTTCTCCTTTATAGCCCATTGCTTTATAACCCACAGTGCTATCCTGTTTCATTCACACAGAGTCCAAGCCTCTAGTTCTGCAAAGATTAATGGATGTGTACACTCATTGTACTCTCTGAGGTGTTTCATTGATGCCAATGGAGCTGGTTGCAGCACAGAAAGTTAAGACAGGCATTAGTCTTTTCAGGATCAGCCTCTAAGCCTATTCTATCAGAGCACAAAATTAGGTTAGATTTCACTCTTAGTCAGGTTAGTGAAGCCCTGTTGCCTAAACCATTGTGATACAGCTGAAAATATAGTGGAATTCAACACAAAGGATAAAATACTTTAAAGGGAGAAGTGCACTGAGGCTTACAATGTTATTATGTAGCTTAGGCAATTAAATCATCTAACTTTTGGTGAAAGTCATTACTCTTTTGAATGATCATGTGCCAGAACTAAATTTTAATGGCTTATACTGTTGTCTTGAAAATGGTCTGACTTGTTTCAGCCAAGAACATTTGGTTTATTTTCTTAGTTCTAACATTATCTGATACTGAAAAAAATGACCTTTAAGTGGTCTCCAGTGCACTCATACCCTTTGTTCTAGGAATACAGGAAATCTTGAGTATTGTCAGCTGAAACAGTTTTTTATATACTTTATTTTTAGCAACAGCTAAAGTTCATGCTGCTCTGACAGAGACTATTGAGATTATAGGAAGATCAAAAGCTGAGGCAGAGAAGACTTCAGGAGTGAATCAAAATTTGACATCTGGCTTCATATATAAATTAAGCTGCCATTCAAGCTGCACTTATTTATACTATGGTTTGTAGAAGTAATCACTGTGAAAAGAATTTAAAATACTTTGTAATTCATCTTATGTCTGTGAAGTCTGAAGATGAGAGAGGGGATAAGTTAATCTTTAAAAATTTTTTAATGGCAGTCTCAGGTAGAGTTTGGAGAAGGACAGTTTTTCCCCAAATGTTAAGTAAATGTTCAAAATATTCAAAGTAGAACTGGGAATGCACTTGCTTGAATTAGTTTCTCTGAAACCCCTGATCTGGCATCTTCTCTAAAAACTTCCAGTGTTGCCTGGTGGTAAAGATGGTCCAAGCTGCTGTGGGCCTGGCTGGATCCCTGACCTTGCAGCTGTCCTGGGTATGTGTTTACTCTTATCAAAGGCCAAGTTTTCCCAGATAAAACAGAGAGTGAAAATGTGGGGGTTTGTTTTTTGAAAGTTTGAAAAAAAAATGGGTGAGATATTTAATACACTTATACACTTTATGACTCACCCAATATCTTTGCAGCACTCCTCAGAACTGCAGTAGTGTTTTTCTTATTTAATGAACAAGGAGTTGGTTCAGCCAAGTTTTCCATTTCATTTTAGAGATATATCTCTCGTTAAGACAAATCTGGTAGAATTTTTCTTTTAATTGATTTCAAAGGAAAAGTAGATAGCCAGATCTAAAATAAATATCTACACAGTCTATCAGGAGGTAGACCATCTATTGGCAGACATTATTTGGGCTGTTTTTCAAATTGGGACTTGACAAAATAAGAAGTGCACAACTAGACTACACCTGGGGAAAAAAAACAGTGCTCATTGTTTATTTGCCACCACAGGGGAAATCTAAAGGATATAAAGGATTCAGCTTTTCAGGGCTTTCTCATCCCTCACAAACCCATCCTTCCTTTGTCTTCAGTTCCTTCTGTTTAGTTACCAAATAAAACCTTGTGTCAGTATTGTCAAGTTCATTTTTATTTCATAAAATAGATTTGATTTTTCTGTGCTTAAACAAAGGTTTGCCCTCTCATCCTGTGGACACCCATAGACAGATTAGACTCCACACTGCTTGACCCATGCCATGGGCTGTCCCTGTTTTGTTCAATACTTGGATTTACAGTGAAATTCACAAGATTTTAACTTCCACCTCACAACTCTGAAGCAGCTATTAGCCATGAAGAGGTATCTTGGGGCTGATCAACCCCTGCCTAAGAGGCAGCTCCTAGGAAGCAAAGATCTGATTAATCCTAATAGGCTGTTTTAAATGAAATAAATTTGGTTTATGTTAACTGAATCTAACCTTTCAGCTCAGTAGAACTCAATCTCAACTTTCTCTTTGTGTGTTCCATGAACCATTATGTTTTTATCTATTACCAGTGGAGAAATTATTAAATAATACTTGCAATGTCTTTACATTTATGAGTTGAAAAGCAGTGTTTTCTGCATTTATCTTTTACTTTATCTTAACCTAGTTTTTTTTTTTTTTTATCTTAACTGTCTAGCTTTAAGATTTCTGTAAATTAGATTTTTCTTTTGTCTTGCAGATGGAAGAATAAGATGAAGAACCATGGTTAATAGACAATTGTTCTTTTTTGCTGTGCACATCCATTGCCTTTTAGCCAATTAAATTTTCATATAACAATAAAGTAAAATGTTACAGAAAACATTTGTAAAAAATGAGTACTAAATATTTAAGTCTTTAGTACCTTGCTGTTAGTAGAGATTTCATTGAACTTTACCATTGAAGTTTATGTTTCTGTTTGTAGGTTGCCAGTATTTACCCATTATGAAATATTTAAAGAACAACTTATTATGCTCTGAAGAGCATTAACTTCAAGTAAAGAGGCTAATAATATTGTTAAGGTGATAGAAGATGTCAAAATTAAATGAATGAAAAGCCACAATGAAAATTAGAAGAGTATTAGACAGACATAAACACATTTTATAGTAATTTAAGGTATTTAAGACGCAAAATATTTCTGTTCCTTTATCCAAACTCTAAAGGGAATGTGTTGTGACTTATGTAATTGGGTGAGAAATACCAGCACATATATAATATATTTGCATTGTCAAAGTCGGAATATTTTCAGTACATAATTTAGGAAGAACGTGCACTGGGTTAAAACTGTTCATGTTTTCTCTCTATAAGGAAAGCACTTCTTCTCAACACTTAGCCAACTTTTATATATCTGTAATTATTATGAGTTGTAATCAATCAGTAAAACTGCAGGTTTTATTCAGTAACAACTAAAAGTAACCACTCAGTTTTCATTTGAGACTTCCCACTTCCTTCTCTTTCTCTCAGAGTGTCTGTTGACAATTATTGGTCTGTTGATAGGATATTTGGATCTGTTTCCATGCACATTCTATGGAAACGCCTTTCTCAACTTTAAGTTCTGATAAATTAAAAAAATAACCTTTAAAACATGAGAAACATGGGCGTCAGATGCACAGGTGGCAGATTTCTCTTTGGTAGGAGGTCAATGGCTGGAGGGAAAATATATTTTTTCCAAAAACATTTAGAATATAGCAATAGCACCGGTATGCAGAACGCTTGCTGCATGTTGTGTTAGCTGCTCTTTTCAGAGGGTAGCCATAAAAAGGATAACTTGGAAGGGGATGAGCTGACAGTAACATTAATGGGGTGTGGCTGGAGCACTCTCCAGCTCTAAACAGATCGAAACCCACAGCCCACTCCACGCTTGAATGCATTAGTAGTTAAGGCAACATTTAAGTGCCTTAAATTTAATTGCTGATGCAGCACTTAAATTAGTCTACCTTATTTAAGGTCACTTAGGCCTGCTTATTTAGCCTCAGAATGGCTTGGTTCTAGTAGATTTTTATATTTGACTTGTTAAGGAAACATAAAGTATGGATATGCGTCAGACATACATAAAATACATCAAATATTTGGCCTACCAAGGTTGATTTTTGCCTGTAAAATGATAGAGATCCTACAATTTAAAAGCATATTTATTTTTACTTTTCATATTTATTCTTGCTCTTGAAAGAATTGCCTGCATTCAGCCCTAGAGCAATAATGAAAAATAACTCTTTATAGAAGAATTCCCTACTGCTGATTTTAATCTTTAAATACATTGTATACATGAGCAAATAGATAAATGAGGGCATTTGATATTGAGACATAGTGTGGAGAGTGATTGTTTCCTAATACTGATGATTCTTAATCCTACAGTACTGTAGAAGTGTGTAAAAATTTCTAGATTGCACACTGTGGGAATTTTGATAGCAAAGTTAGTTTTATTTGCTTGGCTGTGCATCTGTAAAACTACTTATTATCTTATATAAAATAAACTTTTAAAGCTATTATAATGCTTATTATTTCAGAGTTTATTAAGAGACACTGCTGGAAATAATGGCATTTCAGCTTATTGTTAGCCATATTTTTAAATATGCATATTACAACAGTTTGCTGAACAATGATTTGCCCTGACTACACTAGAGACCATGAAAAATCCTGAATTAATTTTCAGTCAGTATTCCACCTAATGTCTGCTAAGTGCTTGTTGGATTTTCTTTTTCAATCTCATAAAGGTATATTAGTTATTTAATTTTAATGCCTATTTTTCAACTTTTCTAATTTTGTATACACTTACAGAAACACACAAAGTGATTTGTCAATTAACACATATCATACTGTTATTGTTTTAATAAGCTTAAATCACCTGCAAAAGTGAAATGTAAAATTAGATTAAAAGTTATCAAATTTATTTTCCATGTTATCTAATTAGTGTATTCTTCTGAAATAAGAAATTTTACTTAATGGCTAAGAGAAATTGTGGCTGCCTATCCTGTAATCACAGTTTATGTATGTGAAGAACATAAACATAGTACATTAATTTAAGATAGAGTACAACAAAAGTACTGCGCTTTCAAAGTGTTTCCAAGATTACTGAGTCGAAGGAAAAATCTGCTATGTTCACAAGGCTTGAGGCTTACTTTTTATATGACTGAAAATAATTGATCTACTACACAGAGTCACCCTTGCTCTTATTTCTTATCATGTTTGGTGGCTTTTATTTTTCTTTTTTTCCCTTCATCTAATGCAATTTCCAGCACTGACAGGAGATCATCCCTATTAATTGTTTAAAGAATAATACTTCCTGTTGGGTTGTTAAAAATGCCGAAGATTGTCTTTTATTTTTGCTTTTGCATGAATGCAAGCATAGGTGGAACAATAACTATTTATCATTCATAAGAAGGAAAGAAAAAAGGGAAAAGCCCTACAGTTTATGTGATTTAGTCCCTAAACCTTCACTTCTGGTTTTCAAGACAGTTTCATATATACAGCTTTCAGTGAAACAGAAAACCTCCTTGCAGACAGCCTTCATTTATTTTACTATTAATTGCTGTTCATTTGAAACCCCATTGGTTAAAATGCTATGAAAACAGATTTGCCACTTTCAAATACAGTAGGTTTAGTCCTATTCTAGTAACAATGACATATTGTTTCACTTTGTGATAGCAGAACAAAAATATAATTTCTTGGAAATCATGTCACTGAGTGTTTGCAGCTGTCACTGTAGCTTTAGTCATGCCACTTTTCTACTCTTTAAAAAAATCTGCATCTGATGTCTCCAATGTCAATGTGCTTAGAAGCACTGTGTAAATATTAACAAATGACAGTTTGAATAACTGCACTAGAAGACATTTTATTAATAAAAAAATTTCTCAAACGTTCTAGGAATTATTTTTTTTAGATTTTCTGTAGGATGTTCATTTAATGTCTTCTATCTTTAAATTATGTCAACTTCTAATGTTGTTTCTAAACAAGTCTTTCTGTTTCTGAAACAGCTCTGTCCCTCTTTTTTGTCCTTATTAAGCTTTACAAGGTCTTCAAGAGCATCATCCAACATGAGCACAATATTGCAGAAGTAAACATGTACCAAGACAGATGTTTTGCATATGACTTTTAATTAAGAAAATATTTGAGTGATTTTATGACCTCCTCAATGTCAAAAAAGAAAATTTTGCCTGAGGGTTAATTAACATCCTGCAGCCTTTATGACATTGCAGCTATTCATTGCTGTATTCTTGCTAGCAGTAGGAACAATTTCATGTTTAGGTTTATATTCACTTATTTTTATTAAATTTAAAAATCTCATGTATTGTTCTCTACTAAGGTAATGTATACACTATCATGGAAGGAACAAAAATACACTAAAGATAGGGTTACATAATGACTTTCACTCTCTATTTTATTAACTCATAATAGCCAGAGAATTATTTTATTTTTCTGAAATAAATTTGTGGACATGGTATATGCATGTTTTTTTGCAATTAA
The DNA here is from genome assembly GCA_013400575.1 of Peucedramus taeniatus. Lineage (NCBI taxonomy): Eukaryota > Metazoa > Chordata > Aves > Passeriformes > Fringillidae > Peucedramus > Peucedramus taeniatus. The sequence goes on from WBNO01006170.1 coordinate 10,277, forward strand.
AGTTAAGAAATTTTTCTCAGCCACATACTCATGCATTATTCCTCACACAACATTTCTAAAGATAATTTTGTAAAAGAGTGTGCTTTTATGTGTATGCCAGAAAAAAAAGGTATAATTTAAATGAAATTACTTATATATACATAAAAAACAACAATATGTATACAAGAGCATAGTGTATACTTTCAGAGACAGCATTTTTTTTTTAAATTTATATATTTGTTATAAATAGTTTAAGAGCTGCTTTATGGTAATTCAAAGAGATGCACATTGTTCATTCAATGCTGAATAATATATATGTGGAAACAGACAAAATAAGGTGTATTAGTTACTTTAAAGTTTTATAATCTACTGTAACAAACGTTTGATAACTTATTTTCCTTTTAAATCTCCTTTCTTCCCAATTCTTTAGACAGTGGTTGCATCAAGATGGTTTGCTCTGGTTCATGTAAAGGGGCAATCACAGATACTATGATACCTGAATTGGGATTCAGATCCAGTCACAGGGGTTCACACAAAAGGTAAATGACTGCCTGTCTTCTATGAATGCATATAAGGTAGATGTCTGTCTGTGCAAGCCTGTTTTAATTCTTCTTAGAGTCAAGGGAGAGCTGATCAGCTCAGATCCCACAGTGAGCCAGTCAATCACAAACTAAATAATTTAAGAACAGTGTCCATGTTCTTTAGAAGCCCTAGATTAGGCCATGAAGCCTTCACTGCTGCTTCAGAAGGGGGGGATCCTCCCACAGATCTGTGTTGTGCCCTCTGGCTCTGTGCAGGCTCTCCAGGAGTGTTTCAAATGGTCCTGGATCCTGAGCAGGAATAAGGAGGACCTGCTCTTCTCCCAGACCAGCAAATGACCTGCTTGGTGGTTTGAACAAGTCCTTTATTTCTGAGATCTGCAATAACACATAAAACCAAGACCCAGTAAGGAAAAGCATTAGATAAATGTCACAAATTCTTTTATGTAAGCCTCAAAGTACTGCTGTGTGGTAAATTGCTTTTAGCAATCTAGCCTTGGTTAGGACACTGGATTAGATGTCCATAAAACAGAATATTGTTATGTGAAAAACACCAAATATATATTATTTTAGATTTTATATTTTTGAATTGTTAACTACATTATACCTATATACATATTAAGAAATAGATTACTCAAAATTTTTGAATCCCAGCATAGGGAGCAACCTCAGTAAACCATATTGAAGTCAAGACAATTTTAATTGACAAAAGTTGGGAGTGTTGCCTTGCATAGGTATCAAGGCAGCAAGGGGTGAATTGAGAGGCTCGAGAGTCTCCAGGTTTTCTTTTAAAATTAACATTTTTATAACTATTTTTCTCATTATTTTATAACTATATAATATTTCATAAAAAAGCTTAGGCAAAAAATGGATATGTGAACACTCTCACAACAGAAAGAATTTGCATTTGATCTGACCCCTGAATCAGAATATTTGCTGCCTGTGGGGCAGGAGATGGGTCAGCATTTCATGCCATCATTTGGCCTCAATACTGAGGCTGCTATCAGACTGAATAGTACCTGTCATTCCCTAGCAATGTTTATTGTGGTATTGATGCTCTTTAATGAAAAAGGGCTACAAGGTCAATTTATTTTATGCGGACCAGAAAACAGCTACTAAAGATAACTACTTTTGATCGTGTACTCCAGATTTTATAGCTACCTACAAGCAGTCAATGATTCTGTATTCACAGCTCATAAAAAATAACATCATCCTTAACATAGCTGGAGAGGTCAGGTGAACCATACTTAAGAATGTTTCTCACACATATCTTCAAGAATGCTAATCACTCAACTCTGATTAAGATCAGAGGAGCTGCCCACTTTGGAAAAATTATATATCCTGAAAAGCTTTATGCATGTAATATACTTGCACAAAGATGAACCACTGATAACTAGAGGTGTCACAAAAAACACTGTCCAGAGTTTTGACTTCTTGCCATGTCTGTCACGCAAATCTCACATATTTTTTTTTATAAATCTTTCAGGTTGTATGAATCAGCACCAAACAATTAGAAAAGGTCAAAGGAAAAGATTCAAGTGATGCTTTTATTTAGGCATTTATTGTCTCTTAATGCATTATTTTTTTTAAATAAAATTTTCTTTCATACACTTTATTTCTGTGAGATGATGAGAAGACTATAATTCTGGTGTGGGACACTGTTCTGTCACTGCTCATTATCCTCAGCTTTTTAAATGCTACTTTCCATGACTGCTTTTCAGCTGAATGACATATTTCAGGATGGCTCTGTGTTGGAGCCCAGGGAGCACCAATAGATCTGAATGGCCCTAATCAGCCCTGCTGAGTTTCTCATGGGCCCAGGAGGCCCATTTCAGCTCAGCCCAGGACCTCCAATTCCTGCCTGAGCTACACTGAAAGAGCCTCCAGCTCCTGCTTCATCTCCTGGATGGGTCTGGAATGTCTGATGTGGTCATGTCTCCAACTCTGTGTCCTGCTTCTCCTCACCAGGTTCCCTGGCCCTGCTTCATGGGTTACAGTTGATGGACTCTGTTCCCAGCACCTGGCTCTGCCTGCCATGCTCAGATTTTGTGGGTTGGTGCCCCACTGATAAGGTCACAATCCATGCTGGGGTCACCCTCAGTTCCCCTTCCCTTCCCTTGGTAAGCAGAGGGAATAAAAATAACATAAACATAAATATATGTTTATATAACATATATATATATTATATATGTTATATAATATATTATATGTTATATATTATATAATATATATAAAATATATTATATTATAACATAATAAAAATAACATTTAAAAAAATTACATTTTTTCCTGGCTTCACCTTTTTCCTTGTAAGGTATTACTTTGGAAATTACGAAAGCACCTAGGCCTATCTATATCATGAAGGGTTTAGCAAAGCATTTTCTGAATACTTAAACAGTCATTTTAGGCTCACATTTCAGTGATTTTTTTTTTTATTTCCAGGAGGTTGGAAACCACTACTGCTTCATATGCAGTAATAATCAAATGAGGGGAGAGGAACAGAAAATGTACACAGTTTTCTAAATAAAAAGGGGAAAGCAGACAGTAATCTTCCAAATGTACAGTGTCTTCTAGTGTGAACTTCTGTAGCCCTTCAGCAGCCCTTTTTACAAATTTTAAATTAAATCTTTAATTTAAAAGAGTCTAGCCTTTTAAATTTCTGGCATTCATTCTACTGTAAAAAACACACACACTAAATCATAAGGCTGCCTAATGTTTTTTTTTCTACCTAGATGAACTAGGAAGCAGCAGACTTGCTGACATCAGTTTTCATGTTGCTCAACAGTTCTGACAAGCAGATGTGAAAATTCAAGTGTATCATGATTTACAAAGCCAGCCTCTGACTTGGCTTTAGCAATGCAAAGGGGATGCCTGCCTCACAGATGCATCCTTTTCCTGCATAGCCAATGTCTCTGCACTCAGCTGTTTTAATGCAGTGCAATAAGAAGAATTGTCCACTACACCCTGCAGTACAAGGTTCCCTGTAGACTAAACTCAAGAGCAAAACATAAAATTTGAAAGTGGAATTAAAGGCTTGTATCCCCTCTTCTTAGAGATAAATGTTACCCAGTATGGGTATTATTTCCTTTGAAAAGTCAAGCTGAAATTCAGCTGCTGTAACTGTATTCATCTCTTTGCAGTCTCAGCAACTTTGTCCTGTGTAAATAGTGTGATCTTAATAAATAAATACTAAAGCACAGCTGGTGTTGGCAAGATTTCACTGTTAGGTTGCTGCAGCATGCTATCACCAGTGAGTGTTGCTAATTATTCTCAGATCTGGGAAATATAGGGGAAAGGAATGCAGAGGAGAGTCCCCAGAGCCTGGAACAAAAACTAAGGGATGACTGCTTCAGTCCACAACAAGGATATCTGAGTACCATGAAGGCAAGTGCTTCACCGAACTTGGTTCTGAATTATTCCCTTACCAAAACAAGATTTAATAGCCACAGTGGTATAAAGCTGTAGCTATGTATTTGCTGCTTAAAATTCATACCATTTTTGGTATGGAAGTTGGAGTACTTAAGAAAATCATGGAAGCTGGAGTACTTAAAAAAATCTAAAAAATAATTCAAAACCAAAACCAAAGAAAATGAGCCTGAAAAACTCCTGACTAAATTAGTGAGCTGGAAGATACAAATTTTTGGTTTCTCCTCTGCTTTGCTGGCAGTATGTAATAACTTATCTTTGAACATAGAAGTTCAAACTTAGGGTTAGCTGCCACAAAGAAAAGATAACTTTCAACATTTAGTCACATAAGAGAGAAGTAGCATGTGAGCTGACATTTTTCCAGCTAAAAAAGAATTCTTATATCTATATTTTTTAAAAAGAAGGCAGACAAAGGAAGGACCACTACATTGTGTATAATTTTTTCTTGTATTTTGTTTTCAGACCGTTGCCTGTCAATACTTAGCATTATTTTTGGCTTGCAGGTGTGCTAGTGCCTAATTGAGCTGAGCGCCAATTAGCTGAGGTGGAGTGCACCCCAAGTTTCCTCATCTACTTTTGAATAAAGATATTCCAAAATTATTGGGTAAAATTACTCAAATATTAAAACTATTAAGTGTATTTAGCAGACATGATCTTAACTGTGTGACTGACAGTTTTAGAAGGATGAATTAAAATTGGATGTCTGATGGCAGTCTCCAAACACTTGCATACCAAAGTGACTTCATCTTCAGCTACTGCAGAAGGAAAATCACAACACATTTTCTGGCTATATAATTTTCTTATCATTTCAAAAGCATTTGAAACAAAATATAAAAAGATGCTGAACTTGGAGTTTCAATTATTTGAAATAACTTTCCTAGTCATTCGTAGTTTACTAACTTACAGGTGTTCAGAACTCAGATTCTAGAGACAATAGAGTAAAACGTGGGCAATAATGAGAATATTAAATAGAAAAATGGAAAGCTTCTGGAAGAGTAATACCGAGGTAAAAGTCTAGGTGCTCAATTATGCGAGGATTAGAAGGAACAAATTTTAGCTGAGTAGGCAGGAAGTGTTTGGGCCATTGCATTTATATGCAGGTTAGTGGGATGGGAATAGAAGGTAATGCAATAAAGAGAGAAGCACCTCTTAACTGCAATTGCCGCAGAACGGAAATGCAGAAGGAGGAACACTGAATGAAGCATTCAAAATAAGAGAGCATATATGTTAGACAATTGTACTTCCTTTTTCAAACTTTGAGATTATTATGCTCCATTTAGTAAAGAACACCTTAATTTGAACACTTGAGAGAAAGTAAGAAACCAAGTCTTGGGAACTTTGTTTATGTATATATGAAAACCTATCGGGAGCTTGGTCCATTATCAAAGAAAATTAATTAAATTGTTTACCTTGGGTTTTTTTTTTCCTTTTTCAATAACTTATTTTAATGTTTATGTCATGAAGAATACTATTGTAAAACATGATACAGAAGTGTGACTTCAGGTGCTACATAATTCCCTTGCTTGCAGGCATGGAGCTCCTGGTTTGAATACTCTTGTGACTGTTATAAATAAAAAGTTTTGACTAACTGCCTCTCCTGCACTGAGACATGAAAGATCCCCTCAGGCCTGCTAATGTGTTTGGAATAGTTAATGAGTGAATATCACGCAAAAACCAATCCCAAATCAGTTATTTCCTGTTTCACCATTAATCTTTTGGGTTGTTTGGGGTTTTTTTTTCTTCTTTTTTAAATGGTGCCTGAAGTGAAGTGATAGGGCTGCACTTTCAGTTCTCATTCAGTAATTGAACATTTTTATTTACTGGTAGGCTGTTGCTTTGAATGAGAACACAAACCGGCTAGGGAGTTACCTAGCCAACATAATGTGCATAGCAAGAAACTATAAAAATGCTACAGAATAGGCCCGGTGAGGAAAGGCTTCATTATGATGCCAGAAGAGCTTAGTCAGAGGGGACAGTTTTTGTGAAGCAAGGAGAAAACTCTGGCATTTAAATGGTTTTTTTTAGCTTTAGATGTGGATGAGAGCTTTAAAAACTTTAATTTACAGCATGTTTAGCAAAGTTTTCTGAAAGCATGTGTGTTAGCATTGTTCCAAAGTTTGCTATGTTAGGAGTGGGATTTAAAGGGATATTTTAAATGTTGTGTCTTTCTGCAAATACACATTTGTCTATACTATGTGTCATACTAGGTTATCTATTTGGTTTAGGTTTGTCATGCACTGCCCTTTGCAGCTACAAACCACCACCACAGCTGATTCTAAGCCAGAGCCTCAGCTGTGCCTTGGTAGACCAAGTTTCTGAGGAAGACCATGAAGCCATACCTTTCTAAACCCTTTGATTATTCCTTACAATATATCAAGAGAGGTAAGTCCCTAAACAAATTACAGGGAAAGTTGGAGAGAAAAGGAAGAGCTGATCTTTAACACACAAGAAGCTAGACTCACTTAATGATTGTAACAGAAATCAAGAGAATATGATTCTGGTCCAACTAGTGTGACAGAGAGAAGTCATTTAACTTTCCATTATATGTTACTCTTTTCCAGTACTGAACTTGAAAATAGCACTTAAGTAACAGATTTTGGACTGACATTTGTCTGAAATAACTTTCTTGGCATGTGGTTGTAGCCAGAAAAAAAAATTTAAAAATTGAACAAAAATGTAGAGCTTAGCATGATTGTGAAGGCAACTGGGAGCAGGACAGAGAGGTTTTTTTTGCCACACAAGATTTTGATGAGCCTGCATCTTCAGTGTGGTAGGCCATTCTTGTCTCTGCATCTCAAGAAGGACAAAGCGGATAAGGCTAAGAATAATTAAAATGATGGAGGAGATGGAACAGTTGGCTTATGAAAAGAGAATAAAATATCCTTGATGCTCCACCTAGGAATGAGGTATGAAAAAAGTTTACAAAATCATAAAGATGGCAGACTCACACCTTGGCACATGAGCCTGCAGTAATAAAATTAGATGGCAGTTCAAGAAAACTGTAGGAGTTTAATTTAAAACAGATAAAGAAGCATATTTCTTCACGCTGATAGAAAGTTTCTGGAATCCTTTGCCATAAGCGGTTGCGATTGTAGATGATATAGACGCTTACAGTAAGGAAGTAGATAAATTTTTGGACAGCAGGTCCATGGAAATGCAATTAGAATGAGATGTAGGGCTGTACCCTCTAGCATGCTTATTTCAAGGATTATGGAGGATGGGGGGGAGTAGGTACAGAATGTATGGCGGTTTTTTGCGCTTCCTTTAAACAGTTTCTCTTACAGCTCTCAGCTACAGTCTTTATTGGATTCAACTCAGACAACAGTCCAACAAAATCGTCAAGCCCTTCCCAAGAAGAGATGGGGGAAATGAGCAGGGAAGAATCACATGACTGCATGTGCCAAGGAATGGAAAAGAGAAGGGAGTGTGAGATTCAAAGGATCAAAAAATGTAAAAACAGAGGGAAGCATGAGTGCAGGCACTGAACAAGCAATTTCACTGTTTCCTGATGGCATCTGAGGAGCCAGCAGGCATTGCCTAACAGAGTAGAGTAGTGAGGTTGGTTTTGTGCAACACTGCCTTCTCCAGCCTCTCTTCAGGAAGCTGTTTTGTGAAAGTGCTGTTCTGTATTCAGGGCAGTAGGATCCAGCTTTCTAGAGGAAGAGTCAATGACACTGCACTGTAAAAAGCTACAGCCTTTGGCACCAGCTGCTTGAGTACAGTCTGGATGCACTAATGGTAGATTCACAGGGTGACAATAGTGCATGGATGCTTTGCAGAGGGACAAGCAGGAATATAACCAGGCACCACAGATCAGTATTGTCCATTGTGGCGATTACCACCAATGTCACCCCTCAAATGATGCTGCCTGGGGCGGTCTGATGTAAAATGTACATTATACCTGTCTACCTCAGCCTCATTTTAAAGTGATCTAGAAACTACAAGCAAGCATTTATGCTAGCTGAAAGGTTCTTTTGCGGAATAAAGGGAACAAGTCAAATATTTCTAATAATTTTCATTGATTTTTATTTTTTTTTTTTAAGCAAGGAATTGCAGGTGATGACATAGTAATTATCATACTTAGCAGAAAGTCCAATCTGAACATGAGAGAGGGGTTTTCTTTTTAGGATTCAGTACTAATTGAAGTTCTGAAGCTACTAAACTGCACCCACCTAACCAGAAAATTCCCAAGTAAACAATATTTGCATTTATTGCAATTTATTGAAGAACATGCCAGATTCTTCAACATATATGTTTACGGATTTCAATGACACCTATCCAGTGTCACAGTTGGTTCTTTGCTCTTGTCTCAGATTTTTATGATGTCATGACAAAACAATGACAAATGACCTTCTACTATTAATTCCTTTTTTTTTGACAGTAGTGAGAAGTTATTTGTGAAAGTCTTAGCTTCTCACCTTTCCTTTCTGCTTCAATCTTCAGAAACTGGAGTATTTGTTTTAGAAAAACAGTACATCTTATACGGATGTGAGGTAGGTTAGGCTTTGAGATACTTCTGGATTTAGAGGCTATTTTGTATTTTAAGAATTGGTTTGTGGGATAAATATGTGGTTTAAAATTATACTATGTACATATAATATTGTCCCAACTTGATATTATAGCTTAAAAAAACATATAAATGTGTCTGAATTACAAAGATTTCCTGTTTTTGGGGGAATTGTTTTGATGACCTAGATAATTACATGGGAGCCTGAAATGAGTCCTGATTTCAATATAATTATCCATCTACTTCTTCAGTGCTTTTCCTTCATATACAATAGCTGTGGGCCTCAGCTGCTTCAGACTATCTGCCACTGAGTTTAATTAAAATCCTCACTAATACAATGTGCATCAAGAAATTCAAAACTGTGGATCATCCTGGCTTGTGCAAATGCCCCAGGGACCTGAGTCTTCATTCCCAAAGCTTCTTTTAAATACGTGGATATTCCAGGAAGAGGATAATAAAAAAAAATATTTGTGGCCAGGAAGTGAAGAATCAATGGTTACAGACAGAGAAGAATTTGGTATGTTTTGACTGTATTGCATAACTCTTCCTCTCTTCAGAATTTGTGTTGCCTTCCTTTGAGCTGGTAGCTATGTCAGTAACTTGACTACAATTTGACACTCTTGAGAGGTAATATCAGCTCTTCTGTTTTCTCAAACCTTCTGAGAAAGCTGACAGATAAAATGATGGGTATGATATAAAACAGTCCTTAGACTCCTTTCACTGTAGAGTGTTTTAGGTACAGAAGTTGGTGCAGTCTGTGGGTTTCACCTTATCAAGTCTGGTTGAAGGCAATTTTTTCCTTGGTATAGTTAAGAGCCATTGACACGGGCAATTGCAGGCACAGACAGTGATGCATTCCTGAACGTCTCCACTCTCTCATCAAGAAACCTCAAGTTATTGGAGGGGACAATTTCCTCCTGTTGGGCATTGCAAAATTCTGCACATGTACAGCTGCCAATACTATAGACAGGGATGTTAGTGATAAAGACAGATGTGAATAGGGCCTACAATTTTGTCAGTAGCAAACCATCAAAAAACAACTGGATTTTCTAAAGGGAGAGAGAGAGAGCAAGCGAGAAAACACCTCTGGAAATCACTAAATGAAATTAGATTTAAAGAGAAGTCTTTGAAATAAAATCACTTAGGTAGAGCAGTTGAACAGATTAATGGAAATGAATAGCATGGAACACAATTTCTTAAACTACCCTGTAGGTTACAAAACCTTTACTTAAAATGTAAGGTGATTTAACTGAATCTGACATTACACTTTCAGAGAGGAATAAATATAGAATTAAGTTAAAGTTTATGAGAACATAGCTAGTCTATGTAGTTTTACAACAATTTAATTAATTTAGATAAAGATATATTGAGCATACATGATGGGCAGTGGCCTAAATGCAGATGTGGTCCACAATATCACTCTACTTGGTAAGGGAATAAGCTTGCCTAATATCTATGAAAAACAGTTTCATTCAAGTCTCAGCAGTAGCAGTAAATGCAATAGAAGTTTGCTTTTCTTTATAAATTATTACAGGCAGAAAGAAAGATAGGTATGGTAATAAATGAATTGAAGCTGTAATGGATACTGACAGTTTGGAATAAAAGCTAGAAAGGTGGCTGTGTGCAGTAACTAAGCCATGATTTTACATTCTGCAGGTTCTATGCCAGTGCTTGTGTGACTTCTGAGATCTATAAAATTTATCCTTACCACACTATTTTTTCCCCCCTTCACTGAATTTAATCTTGCTATTCTCCTTGTGCTGATTGACTGACATTAGCTATTCAGACAAAAATGAAGTTACTGGGTGAAAAAAGAGAGAACTAGAAATTCTTCGGGAAGGATTTGGAGCAGTTTCCAGCACTGATTGTTCTAGTTAGAGATGTACACATGCCCAGAGGGCCACAGGATTTGGGTGGAGACTGTCACACTGAGTATAGTGATGAGAGAAGAGAAAAAACTCAGTTTGGGGATTCTTTGTTTTTTCTACTCTACTTAAAAAATAGATGAAAACAAGCAGTGAAATATTTATGGTTTTTTCATTTATACACATACATGCATAAGTGTATATATAAATTATATGTAATACTATGGTATATATAATAATATGGTAGTCATTGATTAATAAAAAACAATGAAATTGAATTTTAGGTTGCCAAAACTCCTTTGATACAAAACCTAGTTAAAAATTAAGTGGCTTTCAAAATACTATATAATAAAGTGTCTGACAAAAAATTGTAAGTGTTCAGCTATGTCAGTTGTTCTTGAAGTGGTTTAATAAAGTTGACAATAATTCAACTACATTTTTGAAAACTTTTTCTTCTGAAGTTTTCTGGTGATTTGTTAAGACTGTCTGTGGAGGACAGAGTAGGGGAAGATTGGGAAGAAGGGAAGAGATTCCATATGAAAAATCTTCCTGATTTGTGGTATTGACTGCTAATTAAAATGTGCATTCATAAACATAGAATAAAATAAAGTTGCATTTTGCTTTGTTTTGTGGTAGTGGTGAACATGCATTGTAATGTCTGTCAAATATATCCATTGATTTTTACCATTGTAAATTGCCCATCAAAAGTTCATGACTTCCTTAAGCACATCAGTAATTTCTAAACAGAGAGTTTTAAAAAGGAAAAAACAAAAAAGATTAATATCCTTATTTTTGTTTTGAATTTTTTTTTGTGGCAGTAGAATTGTGTTACTTAATTTTCATGCATTCCATAAAGCAAAATGATATGAATTTTTTTAATATGATTTGATGGACATTTACAAATAGGTTGCTGGAACTCAGAAAAATTACCTGATAATTCAATACTGGAATATTTCAAGTCATAAAGTGAAAACGTTTTTCTTGGTACAACTGCTAATTAAATCCAAGCAAGTGAATAGTCATAAAAATTATGACTAAAAATAATTAATTCCATAGTTTTGAGAACAACTTACAGACAACATTTATACATTCATTATTTCTGTAGTCCAGAATTAACATTTTATGTAATTAAAGTTTATCACAAGCTAAACATTGTTTTCCACACAGCTTTTACATAACATAAAATATTGCCTCCTACAAAGAAAAGTGGCTTTTGTTATGAATTATGTCTTTGGCTTTCTATAGGCATCAAATCATTATCTACAAAATAGTCCTCTCCATTTGTACTTGTCAGAAACCTGTGCATACAAAATCAATCAAGATTCCTATCCCACTGCCCTGAATCACGTCTTTATTAGATTGCTTCAGAGCTGGATGAGTCACACTGCAAGACAGTCACTGCAAGGTGGGAGAGCTGCACACCATGACATTGACAGGATGCCCTGTTCAGGGCTGCCCTCACTTCTCCTTTCTCTAGCAGCTGGTATTGGCTACAAGTGTTGCTGTCCTCTAGACAGAGCAGCAAACCCACTGTATGGATTTTAATATGGCAAAATGATCTCTTTTTCTTGTCTTTCCACATACTGTATGACCTCATAAAGAGATAACTGCCCATAGGTGTAGGTTTCTTGATTTCTCTTTGAAGTGACTTCTAAAAGCATCTTAGAGCTTTGTATTTCACAACTTGATAAGCTTAGATGTTAATATTTTAAAACTGTGAACTGTACAAAATGTTTTGTAGGACCTAGTTGTGAGACGACTCAGACTGAGCCAGACTACAAATAAAAACCAGGCTGTAAAGAATTGCAGTCATTGAATCAGGCGGAGATCAAATTTCAGCTGCATTATATGAAATTAATTCAAATTTTTAGACATGCCAGGATAAGTGGAATTAATCTTTCCCCTAGAAAATATTTACCCTATTTGATACTTTTTATGTAGTACATTTTAAAAAGAGAAAAAAAGGCAAAACAGGGGTATTCACAAGAACAGAAGTTAAATGTTCTGTGTTTATACCATCAGAGCAATTACAATTGAAAAGTCCAATATTCAGAGCTCGCTATCCTTCTAAGTTATAAACCAACTAACTAATGTATTTTAACTGTGTTTTTTAAAGATTACTGGCCGTGTTCCCAGATTTCACTATGGTAAGTGAGCTACTGATCTTTCACAGTCATCAAATACGTGTCATAAAATATTTCTGTCGGTGCTGTAGACTTTACATGTTCTGATTGTATGAATGTGAGGATGTCTGGTGTATTTAGCTTAAAGCCTTGTTTGCATAACATGAATTTACATGCCTCCTATTCATGTCTATTTTGTCTCACTCTTCATAACTGCTTTATTTTGTAATTTTTCTTCGGGAAGGCATTTTTAGGGCTTGAGATGCTCCCTTTAGTTAAACCAGAGCTCGCTTTAGATAAATAGGATTTACTTTTCCTTTCAAACTTAATTACTTTTCAGAATCATGATCAATTTCCCGCCTTGCTTGCTTGAGGGGAGTGACACTGTAGGAGACCCTTATGCATTTGCTTTGTAATAAGCCTTTATTCATGCACTTCAGGCTATACAATCAGCTCCTCCACTCCAGAGCGTGTGCCTGGGTGTGTGGCTGCAGCCGCAGGCCTGCAGATTGGAATGCTGATGATGGGGGACCAAAAGTGCTGAGGAATGGGTCTGTGTGGAGAAAAGAAATAATCTGGCTGTGACTGTCCACGGGTCTTATGATATAAAATTAAGCTACCTTTGATGGCCTCTATTTTTTTTTTAGTAGAGATTTAGTAGAGATTTCCAACATACCCTACCTAAAAAATTTCATTCTAGGACTCTCTTTCTTACTTGTTTTAAAAATGTTGTGTAACACGAGTAATTTTTTCTCTCATAAAGAGACATACTAATTCAAGATCCTGATAGTTCAAATAAGGAGTTTTCTTGTTGAAACAATCAGTTTTATATTTCAACTTCTTGCTTATCATTTTCCTCTGTTTTAAAATAAAGTCAATTTTAAGGCATGAATTTAGGTGCTAAGAAATAAAAGTTTATGAAAAGCTACAAATATTATCTACAGTTTTGCTATGACAGTAATACTTCACATGAGCAAAAATCCAGTTATATTCAAATTAATAGAGACCCTTTTCTTTTCTCAGGACCTGACTGAAGACTTATTTGGGGCAGGGTGAGGAAGCACTAAAAATATTACATCCTACTGGAAAACAATTTCATTTGCACACTACTTCTTCTTAAAAGTTAGCTTTTGGACAATTTTTCTTGCTATCTAGTGTGATTTTCATGGTTGGACTTCTTTAAATGGACCATAACTTAATCATTTAGGAGAAGGAATAGTCTTCTCCTCTTCACCCAAGTGTCATTTAATAGAAATGGATCAAACAGGGAGGCCCACACTCAAAGGTCTCTCCTCAAACATATAAACATTCCTGGTCCTTAATAAAATATGTTATCTTGTAGACTTATTTATTTAAATGTTAGAATCATGGAATGGTTTGGGTTGAAAGGAACTTTAAATATCATCTATTTCCAAATCTTCCTGCTATGGGCAGGGACAAATCCTGGTAGACCAGGTTTCTGAGAGCCCAATCCAGCCTGGACTTGAACATTCCATGGGTGTGGCACTTAGAGTTTCTTAGGGCAACCTGTTCCAATGCCTCACTACCCTCATAGTGAAAGAGTTGAAGTAAAAGTAAAAATTTGTAAGACAGAGTAAATGATCCTTCAGTGCTTCTTTCCACCCTATGTAAAAACTATCTTCTGTAATTTTGGCTGTTTGTCCTCATAGTTGGGTAGTAGGATAATAATTTGTCTTTGCTTTATTATAATCACAAAAAAAAAAAAAAACAAAAAA
>WBNO01006170.1:24476-34515 GCA_013400575.1 Peucedramus taeniatus
CAAACTAAATTCTAGTATTGTGCAAACCAAATATTTAAAACAAAAATTTGGTTAAATTAAATTTCCATTAGGATTTTCATCTGAAGGACTGTAGTGTCTTAACTACAGGTTGCCAAAACCTGTAATCTGTCTTGAATCTGTCCTTGAATCCAAATCTTCAAAACAGATCTTCAGAAAACAGAGACATGGAAAGAGGGGATTTATTAACTACAAGTGGTTTTTTTTTTTACTATTGATCCATTTACACTTCTCAAAAATTTTAAAGCTGAAGTTTTTTTCCAACAATGAGTCTTCTATCATTTCCCTTCTACTAAGTGTGCTGTAACAGGAAGTCTTTCCTGTTGACTTGGTCTAAATTTGAATTAGAGTGTGCCTCAAACCACGGGGTGCGTTCTCTCTAAAGATCTGACAATTCAGTCCAGGAATAGGGTGGCACATCTGTGAAACTGGATGAACTGTTTTGTTCTCCAGAGAAGGGTGAGGGCTGCATAACAACTACTAATTGTCCCTTGAAAACCATGAGAACTTCAAAAGAGCAAGCATTTCTCCAGGAGGACTATACAAAAATAGAAATTAAAGATAAAATTGACTGAGTAGCACAACTTGTCCATTTATTTCCAGTGCCTGCTAACCTTCACATAGTTTTAAAGATTAGAGGTCCATTCAGAGAATGTTTTTGTTAGTCAGTTACAGTTACTCCTCCCTATTTTCCAGATTTACTAAAGTTTAGAAAGGCCTTATAGTTTTTAACCTATTAGTCTCTATTTTCATTACAGTTGTGTACGTGAAATTTGTTGTCTACTGAGAAGACTTGTTCTAAAGCAAAGGATCCTTGTCCTTATGTACAAGACAAGTGGATTTTAGTCCAACAGAAACATATCAACTATTACTAATTTACAAATTATGCAGGTTTTTTCACTTACATATAAAGCATAGTAAAGATACCCTTCATTTGGTTAAGAGTAAGTAGTTCTTTTTTACTTTAATACAAATGCAAGTATTTACTTAAAACTAATTACTATAAAACAGACCAAGGGATTTTTTTTCATGGAGATCCTTAAAATATGTTTCCTGGGTATAGCTACATTAATGTTTATATTTGATAAATTTATGCAACTTCACAGGTACAACTGTTCCTTTCTGTGGCATGGTTCAAAAAGTTTTTCATGAAAATAATAGCTACAGAGAGTGGTTTTAAAATATGATGATGAAATAATGGTTCAGATGTCATATTCACAGTAACAACAGGAGAATGAACCAAAACCTGCCGGATAGAATGATATACAAAGTAATGTGATATGGACAGGTAGCAGAAATTTGTTTTGCATAGTTTTGCCTTTGTTTCTGCCTATGACTGGGACGTCTTTTCTGTTTTAACATAACTTTTAAAAATTTTGATTAAGGTAAGTCAAGTAGACTATGAAACAATACTGAAAATCAGTTCCAATAAGAATTAGCTTCCATTGTTACTTGGAATCCATCCGCAACATTTAGCTCCAATACCCTTCCGGAGAAAGGAAAAAAAAAAAAAAAGAAAAAAAGAGAGAAAAATGCATTTCCAGCATTTCCAAGAGAAAGAGCTCTAAGTGCTCTTGCTTTCTATTTTCAATTTTCAGTCATTTAAACTACTGTCTTGGTTCTTGCTATATTTTGAAAAGGAGTTAATTGAACTTGTATAAATGAAATTCCCTGACTGCAGTAGTGCCTCAAGCTAGCTATGACAGGAAGACTTGGATCATGAGAATTGCAGGCAAATTTCTAAATCAGTATTTCTAAGCTTGATACCTTCTATTATTGCAAATATGTGGAGATAGTAGAAGAAAACTTAAAACCAAACTGAACTCCTTAGTATTTACATCAAGCAATAATTTTTTATTTTTGCAGAGCAGTCATTTTTATTTGCCACTAGTGATTTCATTTTCCCTTCTATGAATTAGCAGCAAAGTATAAAGACTGACTTTATTGCTTCAACCCCATCCCTGCAGCATGGGAATTCATCAAAGTCCCATTTTCTCATGTATGGATATTGTATGTTTAACTTTATTCGTCACATTATAGTTACATAAAGATCTTTTATAATGTGTTTCTTAAGTAGGGTATCACCTTATCCTGTCGTGTATAACAGGAGGCTAAAGTGAAATCCTGAAGGAGAGCTTTTTCTTTGGCCTCTGTCAGTCAGTCCAGAATTTTGTCCAAAAAACTGGTTTGGTGAGGAGGACAGGAAAAAATATGGAGGTCATTATTTTTGCAAAAATGTTGAAAGGGTTGGCAAACTGAAGAATTATGTGTTAGGATGTTCCATGCATATTTACATTTGAGTTTTAATAATTTTGGCAAATGTGTTTTTATTAAATGCTATAATATAATGGAAGAAACTTCTTGATGAGTGTTTCCAATGCATTTGTTTGTATAATATAGTAGGAATGTGAGCAACTTATTTTTCTTCTGTGCTTATCTAAATTCCCAAGTATAGTGCCACCAAAGTCCATAGATTTCCTCTTCAGCATTTCTGTCACTAAGCATATTTGACAAAAGTCCTTCTCCATTTTCAGCTTTTTCAGTTGTGAGAAAAATCATACAATATTTTGTACAAATGCAATTGTAGTTAAACATATGTTTAATGTATTTTTCTCAGTAAGACCTGAACTTTCACTTATGAATAATGAAGAAAACAAAAACACACTTTTGCAGATTAACTAAAGGCAGATGTTTATGTGAAAAATAGGACAAACTTGCACCTCTTTTTAACAGCAAAGAAGGAAATACTTTTGAAATTCCAATTCACAAGTCTCTATTGACAATTTTCAGTGTTCGCATTTTTTTTCTGTGAAATCACATATGACCCACCTTATTTTTCAGTATTTCTAGTTCTGAGTATTCAAAGTGATATATCTAAATTCTGATGTAGTTTCTCATGCTGAAAACCTCATGCTTATGTTTCAGGACTGGGCATAGGGAAAAAAAAACCAAAACACAATGAAGCTGGAATTCATCCAGGTGAACTCAAATGTTCAAAAGTTCTTAAATGTTTAAATCTTAGCTAATTATCAGAGTTAATGGAAAGGAACAGGAACCTTTTCAACTGAATCACTTCTTCAATTTTTTATACCTATTTTAGGATGAGATTAATCATTCTCCTGAAATTCACACATTTCTGCACAGAGAATATAAAAGCTGTGTCAGATGGCTAATACTAAGACATCTAACTTTTGGACAACTGAAAATTAGGCATGATGAACTGCATCTATAATTGGTTGGAGTGGGAATTGTTTGGAACTTAGGAGGCAAAATGTGTTCAATTTTCAGTCTCCCTATGGGCCTCTGTGGGATAGAATGGCAAAATCTCTTCCTCCAGTAAATTGATCAGACCGCTAAAGAATGCTAAATTTAGTCTTTACAGGAATGACAAAAAGGAAACACGAAGGATTGAGCCATTGACTTCTCTGAACTGTTAAAAAGGATTTGAATTGAGCGTATCTTCCAATCACTGCCGTTTGCAGCGACAGAAACATGCATGAGAGAAATTCTCCATCCCCAGTCATATGCTGCACGAACCAGGAAATGACATCTGATGGTGTTCCAGAGAAGTATTTCCAACACAGTGGAGGTGTGCTGTACTTTTCTACCAGATTTGAACCTACTGATGGGTCAGATTTTGTGTGTGTATACATATATACATATAAAACCTGTACATATATATGTATAAACTATATTATCTCTGAATTTTGGACAATAGTCCAAGATTAATGTGTTACTTTACAGTGGGTTAAATTGCTGATGGCATAAATTGGTCATTATACTGAAGATAAAATTTGCTGTTTAAGTTCAGAGTGTTTGTCTTGCTGAAAGAATAGCACACCATTAGAAATAAGCAAATGTATCTGTAAGATGTTCAGAGCCCCAGTTAGGAACTTCAAATGATTCTGCAGACTCTTGTTCCATGTGGAGAGGTAGACCAGTACTCACAGGTATCTCATACAGTGTTAAGTGGGCTTTGATGTCCTCTGCAGTGAGGCTGAGATGTTTCAAAAGAAAAATTGTCACCAACTTGTTGAATGTCATTTCAGTCTAAGTACAAATTAAAATTGTGAGTGTGTCTGTTTTCGTATATCAGAAGTTGCATTTATTTCTTGCCCATTTTGTCATTTGAATAATTTCTATAGCCAGTCTTCCATTTGGAAAAAAATCTGTGCTTTTTAATCTTCTAGAGAAATTCTGAGGTGTGCACATACTTCGGCTGTCAAAAGAGAACAGCCTTAATTGACCTCTGGAAAAGGCAATATGAAATCGGTTGCAAATTTAAACTCTTGAGTGTGAGAAAGCAATGGCTTATGGAAAATACTTGAGAAGAGAGGAAAACTCTGGTCTATGACAATGGACAGGAAGGAAAAGGCACAGTCTCTTCTGGAGGTCCAAGCTGCAGCGGGGGCAGGGCACAAGCATACATTACATGGGAAACGCCCTACCTTAAAATTAAATTATATCTGTCTTCTGTTTCTGTGTCTGTCTGTGTGAACAACTAGTTATGGTACAGGACAAAACAACAACAACATAATCCAGTCTTAGCAGAGACTTTTTCCTTTTTTTTTTTTGTCTTTATTATATGCCCCAATTCTCTCCATGCTGTGCGGCACGCAGTTGTCTGTTTAAGAAGGACAGGCAACAGACATATGGGTTGTCAGTAATAAAATATTTTGTGGAGAGGATACAGCTGTTTCTAGTTTAATATCTGCCATCTGAAAGCATCTGTATCACACAGAAAAGGCAAAAGAGAGAAACATTATCTCTGAGAAGCATACCAACACTGTTTATAGCAAATCATTTCTGAATCTAGACGTGTGCTATATAAACTGATAAACATCCTTTTCTTATTGTCCTGAACAGACTACTTATTCTATTTCAATCTTTTCCAGCAGTCTGACTGCTTGATTTCGTCCTTTATAACTAAACTTAGCACTGATTGACCCAAGAAATCAAAGAGATGCCTAGGGTACTCATGTGAAATATATATTTTGTATAATCTAATTCTACCTCTGTGATATTTTCCAACCTTATGTCCTTCTCTTGAAGGCGCTTCAGATCTGGGATCTTCCCATCAGCAACTGATATATTATAAAGAACATCTGTCGTTCTCTTGATCCTAACCACTGCTAGTGGCTGCTAGCCAAACAGACATCAAAACCAGCAATTTTTCATTACCTCGTTATTATCTCAGAAAGCTGGAAGTCCTGCTCAAAGGCATGAATTTAAAAGATGTGAACAAATCATAAATGGAGCATTTCTCATTGCAGAATATTTTATGGCTGCCATATTTGCAGATAATTCTGTTGTCTAGAATTAGGTAGGGCTGAGTCAGTAAAGGCCTTATAATCCTAAAATCTGCAGAGACCTGCCCTCATCTGAGGACTGCAGAAGAGTCTGTAAAATTTTTCAGCTCTATAGGAAGAGTCAGGTGCCTCGGGGTAAAATGAAAGGAGTTGCAAATCAGATTTCAGACCTAGCCTAGAGAGCAACAGGACAGACATTGGTTAAAAATCCACCCAGAGTGGCACCCTTGGCACTTCCTTTAGGGACTAGGGGCAATGTTGCTATCAGACTATTGTTCAGACATTACAACAATCTCCCATGATGCAGAAGACCTATTCTAAAAGACTTGCTCAGCCATGGAGAGCACAAACCAATTTCCCCCATGTTACAGGAATACACTATATTTTTGAGGTAAAGGTACAATTTGAACTGGAAAAGCAAGTGCTCTCTACACAAATTGGACGGCTCTTTCCCTGAATAAAGGTGCTGATGGTGGGCCATTACTTACTGGGGGTAAAGTCATGCCAGAGTACAGACAGAAAAGTTGGGGTGCCTTCCTCACCTCCCGTCATTACAGCTGTGACTTGGGCTCACCCTCACCTTGGTGTGGCCTGCCTGTAGTTTGGAGATCTGTGCACATGCTTGTGCTTGTTTGATGCCTGTAGAAGTTAAATCATAGAACTGCATAGAACAGTTTGGGTGTGAAGAGACCTTAAACATCATTTAGTTCAAACCCTCTGCCATGAGCAGGGGCAACACCTTCTAGATCAGGTTGCTCAAAGGCCCATCCCACCTGGCTTTGAGCATTTCAGGGATGAGGCATTTACAGTTTCTTTGGGCAACCTGTTCCACTGCCTCTCCAACCTCTAAACCTTTCAGTTTAGAAAGTCTAGTCAATTTTTAAAATCTTTCAGTTTAAAACCATTGTCCATTGTCTTATCACCTTGTAAAAAATCCCTGTCCTTTACTTCTCCTTCACCAATGAAACCTACTATTTTAAAATGAGATGAAAACTACAGGTTCAGGTGAGCTGACTGGCTCTACTCTCCACTGATGATGTCTCCTGACAGCTTAGGTAGCAGAACTTGCATGTCCTGGCCCCTAAACAGGAGGTGGCTGTCTCTCTGAGGGGCGCTGTTCTGTCAAGAGCCAAGGCTGCTGTGGAATGGACATGTGCTTTCCTGTGGCAAATGCCTAAAACAGAAAGAAAGCATTTCTGAGCAGGGATTTTTCTGAGATGAGAGAAGAAGTCTTATCATGTTACTGCCTCCTCATACCTGGGCTCTAAGACTTCATCAGCTACTAAAATTTCTCCATTACCAAACATCTTTAAGAATGTTATTGTTTAAAATTATTTTGATAATCTGCCACAATTTGCTTGACCTTTTACAATACATGTTATTTTTCTTCTTTGTCCTTCTTTTTTTTCCCCCATCTTTGAATAGTTTCTTTAACAATTTTTTTTTATTTTTACGGCACAAGATATCAGCAGGTTGTTGCATTCCAATGAAGCTTATTGTGCTGCATTTAGAGTGGGCTGATAAAATTAAAATACTTCCTGATCTCCCTTAATGTAATCACAGAGGTATAACTATAAAAATGCTTAGATTAATACAGCTGATTGAAGTACATTGGAATTACATCAGCTTTACTGGTGTTGAACTGCACCTACACATGCATAATTCTTCCAGTGGAAACTCACAGGAGGTACTGATTCAGTATGTGCTGAATGCTATAAATAGATAACATCCAGTTTGTATACAGCCCTCAGTGAAGAGAGGAGGGCCTGTGCAGTATTTGAGAGCAGCAAGATGCAATATCTCTGTGTTTATTTGACTTGCCTCCCTTGGGTAACTGCCAGTTTTAAAAATTAACAAAGAAAATGTTTTGGTTTTACATGTTTAACTCTGAAAGCCTATATATTTCATATCTGCTTGGGGAGTATAATATTTATGAGAAAATGAACTCAGATTTCTCTTTTGAGGCTAAATGATACTGGTGATGGATATTTTACTGAAAAGAGAGATATATAACAGCAGTGACCTGAATATTCAACACAGGGTCAATGCTTTTTCTTTGTCAAAGACAAAATATTAGTTTTAATTCTAATAGAACATGCTGAAATGCAGTTAATAATACTTAATTATTTGAGATTTGCCAAGTGGGTGACAAACTCCTTCTCTGCTTCACTGCCAGTCAAACTCTCTCTCATAAGGCTCTTATGATTTCATAGGCTTTAAAATCTGTGTACTACATTTCTTGTTCTCATCTCACAGCTGATGCAGTTGCCAATAACTTGTGTTTGTCTCCAGTATACATGCTGAGAAAAGGTAGATTCCCAGTAGCCATTTCTTGTTGTTCTTCTTGGCTAATCTCTCCTGTTCTCATGCTGGAGATAATTTCTTCCTCTGTAGGGCCCACACAACTGCTGGCAGGGACTAGTCAGGAAACAGGGACATTGGTATTATTTGTCCTCATTTTTCAAACCTGCATAATTTTACTGATTCTTTAGTGAAGAATGTGATCCAGCAGCTGTTTATATAGGAGGAGACAACAAGCAACAGCACAAGAATGGTGAAAAGCTATTCACAAATGAAAGATAGAAGGAATACCAAAAGTGAGATGAAAAAAGTTTTTTATACAGAAAATACAGTATAGAAGGACACTTTTTCGTATCCAAGTCTTCTCCTGAAGAAGAAAATGAGAAAATTGAGCTATTCTCATCATTAACTGCTCCTCGGGTTAATTACTGCCACTGTTAGAGGAGTGTCCCTTTAACGCAGGGTAGCATTTCTGCTGTCTTTAGAGTACAGGGATACTATAGGCTAAGAGAAATTAATAATTTTTGAATATTCTTTGATTGTCTCTAACCCAGTGGAGGACATACCATATGAAAGTTTAGACAGGAAGGCATAGTTGTTGATCTGTTGCTCTTCTTCTAATCAGGTCTATTCTAGGTTGTGTCCCTGAGCTTGTTTATTCCATTTCTAGGTACTTTCAAAATGTTATGTCAGAAATAGTGACTTCTATTTTTATTTTTTCCTAGATTTTATACTTTCTTTTTTATTATATTTACACCAATGTTTATAATGTGCATTTCATTGATAAAAGTTTAATACTGGTGTTTTAAAAGCCTTCAGCTTCACATAACTGATTCTTATGTTGTGATAAAAGTAAAATACAAACACAAGAAAGGCAGTGGAAGATATTGTCATAATGTGCCCCAAGTAATGAATAGGCACTTCAAATAACTGAAAACAAAAAGTACATAGATAAGCATAAGCATGCAATGCTAATTCACTTTGAGATACCAGTGAAAAAATCATTGAGGAAGTGAATAATTATGGATTTGATGGATATTTGGGTGGTGGCCACAGAAGTAGGAAAGGTATTGGAGAGAGGGTTTCTTTCCTATTAAACGGGTGCCTACCTGGACTCCTTTGCTGGTGTTCCTGGTTTTGATCATATTGAAAGTTTTCATTTTGACTGATTTTTTCTTCAAATTATATTGATTTTTCCCTAGTCTAATACAAATCATGAGTTATGTTCATTATTGAGTAAAGACTTATCTGTATTGACATGTGCTAGACTGACCACTATTAAATAAATTCTGCAGATACATAGATAATTGCTTTTGTTTAAGAATTTTGTTTAACTCTTCCTTTTATTCTAATGTTAAATCTTTGGACTTAATTGTAGTTGAAAATAAATAGACACTTTGAAATGTCATAATTTTCATTTGGAAGAAGACTTTTGTTTTCCTATTGAGCACTAAATAAATTATCAAATGAAAAGGACAGGAAAACAACAAAGCTTTTCATACCACTTTGAGATTTCACTACTGTGTTGCAAGTCTTTCACAGAAACAAATTAACACATTGTCGTGCTATTAAAAATAATTTTGTAGTTTAAATATACTCAGTTAAACCTGTGCAGGTCAGTAAATCTGGAGACTTCTTTAAATCTTTAACACTTTGTTATTGCAGTTATAATCTTCTTGTTACATAGGAATATTACATTTTACATCAATTCTGGAGTGTAATAAATAGCGTGAAAAAGAATGTCATAAATCAAATTATTAGGTGGAAATTAAAGTCAGCATTTACAGAAATATAGGAACTTCTCTGATTCTCATCTGACATACTCTCCAGTTTTCTTTTTCATTCTTCAAAGTACAGGCACAAGGTTTCAATTAAAAATATAATTTCTTTTATATTGACAACATGATTCTTACCCTAATGTTATTTTCAGAAACATCTGAGTCATCTTAACAGGAACTATTTTAGAAGTGTACCAGAAAAAGGGATCCAACTATTTCTAAGTTACCAGAAAAGCTGTGTAATTATACAAAATGAACAATACTATTTGCTGTTTTCCCTTTCTGCTGTTTCCCACAAGAGCCACACATTTGTGCATCAATCAAGTATATTTAGGGGGAAAAAAAAGGTGTCGTTCCTACTGCTGTGTTCCTCCTCTACACACTGCAGTTTATAATCTTTCTAGGCACTATTCTCCAAACTACTATATCAAATGACTAGCACAGGATGAGTCTGATTATTTATCATTCATCACTGTACCTAGAGATTGCTGTGATTAACTCCTGGTTATGCCTGTGCTTGTAGGAGCAGTGTGATGTTTTTAAGATCTTTCCATGTTTCCTCATTCCCACTCAATGCCAGCTCTAGTCTCAATCTCACTTTTATCCTCACTTATGTCTTTCACAGCAAAGGAA
>WBNO01006175.1:0-22856 GCA_013400575.1 Peucedramus taeniatus
TTTTGTTTATTCCCTCTCCTATTATTATTTAGTGGTTGGCTTAATATTTTATTTATACAGATCCCATTAGGGTCTTTCATTGTTATGTGACCAACTCCTCTTTAACAAATTGTAGGTGTTTGAGGTCCTGGATAACATTTCAGACTGTGTTGAAGGTGTTGCTTGCGTGCAAGCTGCTAGTGACACATCAGTTACATTCTGCCTACCTAGAAAGGAAACAGACCTTAATAATCAAAACAGAAACCATCCTTTTCCCTCCTTCAACATTTTCTTGATAACTCAGTTAAGAAATTATACATGAAGGACCACCTGAACATAAATTCCTAAGGAAGGAAAAAGTAATGTTCTAGAAATGTGAGAATGAGAAGTCAAATGAAGGGGCTGAGTCTTGTTTCATATGTCAGAATTTTTTCATTTGTGTATCAGATCAACTGTCAAAACACAATTCCCCCCCGTTCTTTTAAACTTGATGTACTATGTCTGAATACAAGACACAAGCTTTTTCAGGATGTAAGATAAACTCCCTTGTATCAGGGAAGTTGATGTCTAGTGAAACTGGCAGAATGTGAATGTTTTTACAGAAAGCAAGGAAAAAGTAAGTATCATAAAGATTTGACTGTAACTTGCGAAGTGCAAACTTCTCTCTCACTATTCTTCAGAAATACCACCTACTTTTGTAATTTCCTTGCTACTTTGTTGCTGATAATCAGGAATTAGAAAAACCCTTGTGTGCTGCTATTAAACTGATACAGATAGTGAGCAGTCTGTGATACAAAGGAGCTATGTGAAATATTTTAATTCTGATTCCTCTGTATGTCCAAACTGTGCTCTAATACAGTGTGGATAAGATGCCTTTAATTCTAAGGCCACTAAAGTTAAAAGCTACTGAAAACTCTGTCCCATGAGTATGCCTGACAGGAATTCCTGTTTACATTATGAGAAGAAGGAATTGTTGAAACTGAATGTCGTGGTTTGACATATTTTTTTTTAATTTTATTTTTGTTGTAACCAGCAACTGCTTTAACTTCTTAGATCTCAGAGCTCAACATTGTTGTGCAAGAAATAATGGT
This sequence comes from Peucedramus taeniatus, assembly GCA_013400575.1. Taxonomy (NCBI): domain Eukaryota; kingdom Metazoa; phylum Chordata; class Aves; order Passeriformes; family Fringillidae; genus Peucedramus; species Peucedramus taeniatus. Next base: position 1,071 of record WBNO01006175.1, read on the forward strand.
ATCACTCTTGATTAATTTCTTTTTAATCCAAAAATGCAGGAACACAGGCAACCCAGCTGGAAGCTAGTTGGGCCACAGGACATTTAACTCTTTTCAAATTTTTTTTTTTGCCAAGTGCTTCATTTGACTTAGGCTTCTACCTTTCAAAGTTTTCACAGATACCCATGGTTTATTCCTTTATAGAACAAAAATGGTCTCCTGTGTGCAGTAGAAAGATGTGGGGGTTTGCATTGATCCCTAATTGAAAACAGAATCACAGAATAAGCTGAGTTGAAAGAGACTTGGAAGTGACCCACAGGGACCATTGAGTCCAATTCCTGGCCCTGCACAGGACCATCCCTCAGGATCACACTGTGTGCTCAAAAGTACGAGAGTATGTCCAAATGCTTCTTGAACTCTTGTCAACCAGAAAGATAATTTTGTTCTGGTTACAGTGAAGTTCTTCTGTAAGGGGTTGGACTTCTTCTTTCTTCCCTCAAATTCATGTTTTTAAATTAGAAAATACAATACTAATCTGTCAACTTACACTGAATGTCAGTTCAGCAATTACTATTTGAAATAATTTTAACCTCATTAAAATAGAGGAAAATTGTGCTTAACAGAAGTGCCAGCCATGACTCTTCTGAGAACATTACAGTAGGTTTGAACAAGAACAACTGTATAACAGTACTGAAGGTAAATCAAAGAATCATTACTGTTAACTTCAAGGATCTGGATTTTATCTTGAGCGTGGAGGCTTGGTCAAAGAGACTTGAAAAGAAAACATACCATGAGCCATCTCTAATTCATTTAGATATTTCTGTAGTAGTGGTGATTCAGCTTTTTCTATAACCATCTTATATGTTATTCTCACCAAACAATAAATTAAATTTCTGAATCACTTTAGTTATGTTAACTGGTTTCAATTCATGTTATTAGGGCTTTATTCTGCCTGAGGAGAAGGAAACCCTACTTTGTCATACCTTATATGTCAGTGTGGCTGCCTAAAAATCTTAAAAAATCCCTGCTTTTAAACTAGGTATGTGGGTATTGTCCTGAGACTGGAATAAGAGGTTTCCATTATAAGCGTATTACACTGCTTTGGAAACCAGTGTATTCTGAGTACTAATGATGGCATTGATAGCAACTCTTCTTGTGGTCTTTAAATTTGTTGAAACTAAATTTTTGAAGTCTTTGGTTCTGAAAGCTTCAGATGCCTAATGGTGTTTTGAATTGTGGTCAGAAGTCGTTCTTAGCACAGTCTTTCTAAATTACTGTCTTCTAGTATGGGATAATTTCTGCCTAGTGATAACTTTTCATTGATGTAATTTGTGGGTGTTAAAATGTAACATATGTTTGTTACTTGGCCCTGAATGTTTGATGTTTTATGGACACCTAATGGCAGTATGCAAATACTCACATGACACACCTGTATTGTGAAAATATTTTTTCAAATGGATGAATAGGTATTGTAGGGAGGATTGTTCTGTTTCCTTCTTACCAAGAATTCTTTTTGTTTATTTGTTTTTCAGATAATGGAGGACAAACTTTAGCAGGGGGGAATAACTGGCCGCTGAGAGGGAGAAAATGGACCCTCTGGGAAGGAGGAGTGAGAGGTGTAGGCTTTGTGGCAAGTCCTTTGCTGAAGCAAAAAGGTGTAGAAAGTCATGAACTCATCCATATCTCTGACTGGCTGCCAACACTGGTGCACCTTGCTGGAGGACATACCAATGGCACTAAGCCTTTGGATGGCTTTGATGTTTGGAACACTATCAGGTAACTTTCATGTCAAATCACCAAGTCATCATTCTGGTATGAGAAGAATTTAATCAGCCCAGGAAACAACTGGAACAGGGAGGGAAATATTACCTGATCCTTTCCCATAAAAAGGGGAAGGTATAAATGCAGTTAATTGTGCTGTCTATGAGAGGAATCTCTAGGTTGCAAATTAATCCTGGTTGCAGATGCAAAGCCTTCATACAGCTTTAACTTGGTATTATGAATTTTTCAGTATGAACACAACAGCTCACAAGCATGGTATACTTCTTCAAGAATATTCTGTGATCCCAAAGTATGTTAATTGATTTTGCACAGCATGGAGTATAAGTTAGTAAATTTTATGGACCAAACCCTGCGCTCTACAGAGCTCAGTCCTCCGTGTCTCTGCAGTATGCATCTGGAATTGGACATATGGGAAATCTGTGCAGACATTAAACTCACTGAACATGGATCCCACTTTGATGGTTTGTTAGCTCAATACAGGACTTGTCAGGCTCACACTGTAACCATTTCCACAGACCTGTGTCATGCTGTCCAAGCCTTTGAGATCGAGTACAAAAGTATACCTGACTGGTTCTTGAAGGTCGTGATGTTGTGACTGATTCAAGCAAGCTGAAATACTCAAATGCACAGTGCAGACATGCTTAGATGACTAGAAAAAGAAGCAGCATAGCTCCAGCTGGGTTATTTAAATGTTCTTTTATTCCACTAAAAAGGATTACAAAGTCCTCAAAACCTAAGTTTCTGCAGAATTTGAAAGTTCTGTGACCAGCCTTTAGTTTTGCAAAAATTGTGTTGGTTTAAATTCCTTTGTTTCTTGTTTTCTGTGCTGCATGTAATGTATTCATTGATAGGGCTAAATCTTGTTGTCTGTCGTTGTAGAAGTTATATTTATTTTAGTAGGTCTTTGAATATACTTTTAATTCACGTAAGAATATTTCAGGATGGAAAGTTCAATACTACTGAAGCAGAATAAAAGGACTAACAATTCTATTTCCTACACGCTATTCAGTTGAGGATTAGTGTTCTGTTTCTTTTGGTAGCCTTTGTTCTGCTTTTATAGCAGGTAGACTATACCATATTATGTGTGTTATCACCTTTTGTCCCCTTGTTTTTTTATGTGTCTTAGTGTCCTAGACTGTGAATTGCAAGAGTTAAAAGCAATTCCTAAACATGCATGAGCAGGAGTGCTGTCTGGGTTAGGGACTGAGATGAGAAGCTGAGTTAGAGTAGGCAGATTTGAACCCATGTATCTATCCATGGATCCATCTATATGGATCTTGGAGTGAAAAATAAAAAGCAAAATGAAACCAAACCCCCTACACCTCCCCAGAACGAAACCCCATACCTTGAGTTCAGAATTGTTTTGTCTGTACCTGTAGCATTATCTGTTTGAATCTGGTAATCTTGTTTTCATTCTTAGTGTTGCCTGTGTTTCTGAAGAGCTGAGGGCTGGTTTTCTGCAGTAGCTGAAGTTTACAGGAAGCTCATGGCCTTGTGCCCAGGTGTACTGTATGGCACTCTTCCAAGTGGAAGAAGATAAAGATATGTATAATTGAGGCCAGGGATCACTAACTGCCGGGAAGGAGTGGAGACTCCCATCTAGCCTGAAAAAGTAAAATGTTTTACTTGTCAGTGTTCCTGTGGGGAAACTTAGCATCAACAAGATCCAGGGTACACCTAAACCATAGACTTTTCTTCCAGCTATCATTAGAATTCCTGCCTACTTCAGGTTCAGTTTCAGCCATGTATTTTTGCAATGGATTGATCCTCTCAGATCAGGTTACTTCAGCGGGAGAATTGTTGGGAAGGACAGGTACAACTGTGCCAGCACACTGCTGACATTTGCATTTCTCTCTTTGTAAAGGGAATGAATGCAATCTTTACTGGCACTGCCAGGGAACAGGTGACTATCAGCATTTTTGGGTGTGTCAAAGAGAGAGTTACCTGTCTGGACAGGTAACAAGTCAGTCAAGTTTCTAACTGTTAGGCTATTCCTTGGTTGACCTTGCAGCCAAAATGTCAAGTTTCACATGATTTTCCCATGTAATCAGGATATATGAGTGTATTAAATTTCATGACCATAATTCAAAAGGTCACTTGAATATTGGATAGCTAACAATGAAGGCACAGTGCCCTTTTGGTGATATCTGATGAAAAGTTCAAATATGTTGTTTTTCTGTGACAAAATGGCTCACAGTGAGTGAAATTATAACTTGCTAAGATTCTGACTCATTGGAAAAAAGAAAATTAATCACTGTGTTCCATCTATTTTTTTTCAGTACAGTCTGATATAAATAAATGCATAAGCTTCTTGAGATTTTTTTTGGGGGGAGGACACTTTAATCCTGAGCCTGCTGGTTCATGTGTATGTGATCAAAAGGAAAAGATCATAAATTTGGAACCTTGATTTAGCTATTCAAAAATATATGGGATGGTGCAGATATTCTCAGAAGTCAAAAAAAATTGAATCTATTTCAGTGATATCTATTAATGATCAGTATTTTAAAAATGGGTTCTTAATATGTTTATGTAATACTAAAAATATAATAATATAATGCAATAATTTATAATAAATCTTATACTACTAAAACTATGTATAAATTTAATAAACTGTAGAAATAGGAATATATATGCAATACACAGAAGTTCAACATAAATTTTTAAATGCTGAGTATAAATTCTGAAATTCTAGACCAAGATGAACTTTCTGTCTTGACTTTAAATGACTGGTAGTCCAAATTAGGAATCACTTTAACATGACACCTATTAATAGTAAGTACTTGTAGTACAAAGAAGTGTTGAGAGTCACATGAGAGCCAAGTGTTCCTTTCATACCTTGTCTACTTAATTCTGGCCTGAAGACCCAGAAGACAAAGCAGGAAAAGATGATGTTCAGGAGCACACATCTTGTAGACAAAGATACCTTCTTTTGCATTCTTTTTACCTATACTCTTAAGTTTCTGTCATACAGTGCATGACAGAAATTTGGGTTCTCACTGCTTGAACTCTTAGGTAAAAAATTGCATGGTACTTAAAAGCTCTTTGACAAGCATTTTAGCTCAAAAGCTTGTCTACTCCAAAAAGCCATCTGCTGACCCCTTACTGTTTCAGCACTGCATCAATGAAAGACTTAATAAAAGAGGAATGTGATTTTATTTGATATAGAAACTAGAAATTAGAAATAGAGCAGGTATTGCTCACGCTCTCACAGCCAGACAGTCTTACTCACCAAGAGGTGTGTGTGTCTAGGAAGTCTGCCCAGCCAGACACAGGGGCAGAGGATTTCAAGCTATACACCTGGCATCCCCACACCATGATGTTTGTGAACACATAATGGGCTCAGCATCTGTTGCTGTGGTGCAAAGGTCCAGGGATGTGTGAAGTCCTTCAAGCTTCTTCCATGTTCTTCATAGGTTGGTAACTGTGCACAGGTTCTAGTTATGCCTGTTTGTGTCTTTCTGATGCTGCATCTGTGTCCTGCACTACCTCTGTGAGTCCCTGAGAGCCATCACTGCTCTGCCTCCAGATGTCCCTGTCCAGTGGGACTGGCCTCAATGTGCTGGGGCTGTGTTGATGTGCTAGTCTTGATTTTCATTAACATGGGCTGTTACAAGAGCCCTTTCCCTGCTCTTGTGTTCATGATGTTGTTTCCACACACAGATTTTGCCAGTCTTTCTCCGTCCATACCAATCTTGGACTATTTTTCTGTGCAAAATTTTGTTGCAGCATGTAATTAAACCAGTACTATGTAATTTTTATTTTCCTCCAAGTACCTTTGAAATGAAATTTCCTCTTTGATGTCTTTCACTTTTTGACAATATCTTAACATAGTATCATTGCGTCCACCCATTTTTTAATAACTATCAGATCAGTCTCAGGTATCAACATTTTATAAATGTTCATAAATAAATAAATCGTAGTAGATTTCCCTTTTCTCTTGACTTAGATTACCATGGGTAAGACTACTATATAGCTCTAAAACCATGTACATATTACAAATAATTTCGGGAAATATGGTGAGAATATTTTACTGATATATTTTACAAAAATAGCAGTTGAGAATAGCAAGAATAATATTAAAATGCAACCAGTCAAGGAGTCTAAATTGTACTGCATATTTCCAAGCAAGTATCACAAAAGGCAGTTGCATTTTTAAGAAACATCTGTTCTCCAGATGGTTACTACTCTATTGAAATAGACACTTGGCAAAGTAGTTTTTCTTTGGTTGATATTTTTTTTAATACATCTTGATTTTCAGCACTGAATATCTAGTGTGTCCATGCTCAGAGAAACTATTTTATTTTGCATTAACAAAAAATGGAATGGTAGACCACATGAAGCAGTATGATAGGCACTGAGAGATTAATGATAAAATACAGTACAAATAACTACTATTTGTCGAAGCTTATTATTAAGCAGAGAGTTTAAAGTCTTATTTATATATTTTGTAGGGCGAGTTTCAGTTTTATATTTTTATAATGTTGAAATAGCATAACTGATTGGGTGTAGTAAATGAAGTAAGATCAGTTTGAATTCTTCTGTACTGAATGAGTACATTTGTTTTAGGAATCAAATACCTGTTTAAAAAAAATTCATTGTTGTGATGTAAATTAACGCAGAAGAGAGAGCAGTCTAAAGCTGAGAGTGTGTTTATTTCCAGCATATCTGAAATATAATCATTTTAGGAAAACATTAAAAATAAGACTCAGAGAAATATGACAAGGTTATAAAGACTCAGATTTTTGCTTAGTGACACTGAGAATGTTTTTGTGCAAAACAAACATGCTTGCCCTGAAAAACCTTGGATTCCTTTCCAAGGACACCTTCTGGCTGTTTAACAACAACAAAAGTGAAAGATTGCATGCAGATCTTTGTTTGTGCTCACTAAGGAATAATAGGTCTTTCTGTATGTTTTAAGAACTTTGCAAATCAGAAGAATGAACTAGCTGATTCTCATACCAACACTGAAGTTAGGCCACATGCTTTCATTAGGCTGTTTTTACGTAGAGGACTGTTTTGAAAAACAGCAACTTTTAACTGCTTAATTAAGTAATAAGGACCTATCTTAATTGTTCTACCATCCAACAGGGTAGAATAATAACCAGACAATATAAAAAGTTCCTTATATTTAGGGGGAGGGATGACGTATTAGGATATTGAAATCTAAAAATAAATATTCTAAAATTAGAGCGGTGTAGGATACGGTTACCTAGGCAGTTCCTAAAATACAAAGGCAGGTTTCCCTAGAGAATATTATTGCTTTGTTATTGTAGCTCTCCTGGCTAGACTATATTCCTGATGCAAAATACCCTTGCAGAACATCTGCCAAGGTGAATCTGTAGTTGAGTCTGTGTCTCAGTGGAGTTTTGTAAACGGAAAGGAGGGCAGAGTTAAGGCACTTCCAGAGAAACAGATCTCTGTTACAGGCGTAAATTTCCTATCTGATGTCCCCAGAATGTTGCTTCTGTTTTCCTGATGTTTTTTTTTGCTGTGAGGCAGGTGGTTTTTCAACATACCAATGCCAAATTCTTTGGCTATTGTTTTGTGATATATGCTGGTTGTGAACATCCATGCCCTGTTCAACAAGTGCAGAGAGTTGTTGGAGTAACAAACTGAGCAGCAGTGCTGTACCATGTAACAGCTCCACAGAGCTTAATGCAGTGATGCCATAAGCTTCAGGGAGTAAATCTCATGATTACGTATAAATCCCATTCAATGTATTAATAACAGTATTCTATCCCAGAACAAAAATGGATTAAATAATAATGGAATGAAAAACTTATATTAATACAAGTATAATCTTTATTTTTTGTATTCTATTAGCTGTAATATAAATAGCCATGTTTAGTATATAATATCCACTGTCCATGCTAAAATTTGTAAAGGAAGTTACCTTCAGTCTGCTTGAACACTATGAATATGCTTGGTATAACCATAGACTCATATGGAATCATAGAATAGGCTGGTTGAAAAGTCATCTAGGCCAAGCCTTGTGCCTTAGATGAGGACATCTTTAACTAGATCAGGTTTCTCTAAGCCCTGTTCACCTGACCTTGAATGTTTCCAGTGATGGATCATCTACTACCTCTCTGGACAACCTTTACCAGTGTTTCACCACCCTCATCTTAAAAAATTTCTTTCTTATTGCCAATCTAAATCGACTCTCCATCAGTTTAAGACCATCACCACTTGTCCTGTCACAGCAGACCCTACTAAAAAGTCTGTCCCCATCTTTCTTGTAGGCCCCCATTAAGTACTGAAAGGCTGCTATGAGGGCTGCCCAGAGCCTTCTCTTCTCAGGGCTGAGCAAATCCAGCTCTCAGCCTGTCCAAAAAGGGAGGTTCTCCATCCCTCTGATCGTCTTTGTAGTTTCCTCTGGACTCCCTCCAGCAGGTCCCTGTCTTTCCTGTGCTGGGGCCCCAGAGCTGATGCAGCCCTGCAGGTGGGGTCTCAGCAGAGCAGAGCAGAGCAGAGGGGCAGAATCCCCTCCCTGGCCCTGCTGGTCACTCAGCACTGTGTCAATAATGAGAGGCACTGTGTGAATATTGAATCTGTGAAGATGAGAAGTAAATAGGAATAAGTTACTTAATTGTGCTGTATTTGACTCTGGTGGAAGATACTGGATTACTTAGCATAACTCCGGTGGTTTCTTTCTTTTGAAATATTCTGGAAAATGTAGATACAGCTCAGAAATTGGAGGAAAACCTTCCCAGTTTTTGCAGTTACTGCAGAGTAAATCACAGGCTATAAATTTGAAACCTAGTTTAACTTTTGCTAACTGGTTCTTGTTACTGTTACCTATGAACATATGGTGAAAGGCACACTTGAACACAGCTGTCAGTGGAGCACAGAGAGACAATTTATTAAATCTAAGATAAAACTTGTTTAAATAAGGCCAAGCATTCTTAAATGAAGAGTGTGACTACTATAGACGCTGGGGGGGGGAGGGGGCTCAATTAACCTTTCACCCAGGTTTTGTGAAAAACATCTTGTGGCAGCTTCTATACATTGAATTATTAACACTGTAGCTTAATTAATGTAATTCCTCTGTATTTATTACAATACTATATTACCTGAACACATGTAATCTTTTAGTTCTTCTTGATAGTTCTGTACTCACTCAAATGGTGTCATCCAGAAATGTTTTTAGAAATGTAATAGAAAAATATTATTTTAATTGTTTGTTACTGAAAATTTTAAATTACAGGTAAATACTGTTTAATTATATATTCTGTAAATTAAAATAAATGTAATTTTTTATGTCTCCACTGAGTTTTATATTACCTGAGTTTTTATTCTTAATGTCAAGAAGCTTAGGGGCTGTGGTTGAATTTTTTGTGTCTTAAGCTCCTTAATGAAAGAAAAAATAATTTAAATTATTTGGAAATTTCTGGAAGGATGTATTTAGGTTCACTTTCAAATAATAGGTTACTGTTGTGTCTTTGTGTAGCCAAGGTTCTTTCTAATTATGTCTTCCTACTCATGCTGCCCTTTATAAGGAGTAAATTTGATTTACTCAGTTTTTTAAGTCTGGGATTTACTTAGCTAAAAAAATTTATGGTTAAGTTCAGAGGATTATTCCCCACCATCTCTATGTACTGAATGGCTAGAAAAAGAAGGATGATTTTCTTTCTTAACACAACAAGATTCTAAGTATCTAAATAATCCTTGTGACCTCAATTAGAAATGAAAGGTATTTTTTTTGTGGAATAGCAATGCTTGTGGTGTTTTTGAGGCACCCAGCCATAATGCTTCCAGCACTTGTTCAGGTATGCAGAGAGCATAGCAAGTGCTATGCCAGCTTATAATGTGAAATTTAACTCTTAAAATGGATTGTTGTAAAACCCTGCTTAGATAGGACAATAAACTTATGAATATTTCTGTATTCAGTAAACTTATGAATAATCTAAATAAACACCACTGAAGTTAGGGAAAACTTGTAGAGGCAGAGGTTGTTGCTGCTCAGCCAGAAAGGAGCATTCAGATTAAAGTTGATAGTAATCAATTTAAAGTTATGAGTTCACTCTCTATTAAGATGACAAAAAGCCTTAAAATAAAGGAACCTTTGAGATCCTTTGAGATTGAGCAGAATCCTAATGAGCTGTAGGAGGTAATTAACATTTTCTTTTGAAATCTCTTTTAGTGAAGGAAGACCTTCTCCCAGAGTGGAACTGCTGCATAACATAGACCCCATGTTTGTGGATGATTCCCCATGTGAGTATGCTCAAGATTTATTAAACATACAGTTTACCTTATGAACACTTCTTGTCTTCTGTAAGTGAAGTATTTTCTTCCAGGTGAAACAAAATACAGGAGGATGCCTTTTGGTTTTAAGTAAATAGCTTTAAAACACCGAAACATCATCCTCTGGATGGTGTAAGTACTTCAACGTGATCAACATGGGCTTCCTATTTCAGAGAGCTCTGAAACACTGCTGAGTAATGAATAAAGTACTTTGGAACATGGAAATGTTGAGGAGCAGCTGTGTGCCTGAGGTGCACAGTGAGGCACACTGCCAAAAACCCTTTCCAAACCCTCTCTCCAGAGTTCCAAATGAACTGCTCTCCCTAGTGTATCTTGATACAACTGTATTAATATGACCTTGCAAATGGAAAGCTTGAGTTTGTGAGGAGCTGAGAAGTTCCAAGCTGTGTGATTGCTTTTGTTCCATAATCATGTGGGTTGGATCCTTAATGGCATAATCACATGAATTGGAGCTGAACTTTGCTAATTCTATAGCTCTTTTTAAGCACCATCTGTTTTATGATTCAACATTACTAGTTTGCTAAGGACTACAAGCTTTTCAGGCAGACTTTTTTTTCATACAGAACATTGGAACAGGTCCCTTCCAGGGTTTTTATAGCATTTCTGTATTTCATTATATAAAGAAGTAAATCCAGGCAGAGAAGAAGTAGTGCAATGGAGACAGTGATCTGTTGCCTGCAAGACAAATACATTTTGTGCTGCAATAACTGGATGGAAATGAGTAAGATGGCCTTTTGCAATGCACATCTGGTTCTGTGATGCTTTTCTGAGAAGAGGCAACATTGTGCCTTTCTAATGCTGCCTGGGTAGCACTGCCTGCAGATAGTTCCTACATACTGATTGAATTAAGGTGTAGCTATTCCAATTTCGCTTTAAAAAATGCTTAGTGAGTCATAGGATTCCTGTACAATGTTAGGCCCTGGTGAAGTATTCTCAGGCCTACTTTAGAGACTGTCTTTTCCTTGTGGGAATGGCCTGTGATTGAGTTGTTTGAATAGACAAAAATCCTGGAGTAAGCAGAAGTGGGACAAGCAAAGGAGGTTTTCAGGAACCTGAGCTCTTAGGAAATGTGGCCCCGAACTGCTTCCACGATGCCATGCTCTGATGATCATTCACTGTTTGCTACAGGTATCATGTTCTTAGTTGTGTGCATTGTGGGCAAGAAGTGGGGTGGAGGTCAGAAGCTGTAGTAGATGCAACTCTTATGCTGGATAAGAAGCAGTTTTTAAGAATCAGGAACAGAGGAAGTTATATGCATGCCTGTAAATTTACAATGTTTTAATGTGCCTTTCAAAACTGCAGTAATTAAAAACAAAAACTAAACTCTTCACTAACACGTTCTTATGCACTATACAGAGTTTCCCTGTCTCTTTTCAGCAAAGACCTATTCTTTTAGCAAATTACTTTGTGCCTCCCAGTGAAATTATGCTTCATCATATAAGGATTAAAATTTCTATTTAGCAGTCTGAGTTATTAGGAGTAATTGGATATGTTTGTAAGTCAGCTGATTTTTACTGACTGTCTGTTCATTTATTGAAACTGAATAATAAGTTTAGAAATATTTTGAAAAATTATGCTAGTGTCTCTATTATGGGTAGATTAGTGAGACACAAAACTTGGAATATACAAGCACTTTCAGATTTTCAACAGTCATGGTTCTCTTAATGTTTTCTTGGTTTTGTTTCTTTTTTTTTTAAAAAAAAGACATCTTAAACTTTCCCTGCATTCTTCTTGTCACCAAGGTGATTTACTGTGTCACTCTGGAGTCTTGCTCTTTCCTTGACTGTTTGTTTTTTCCGTGTCCTAGCTGTTTTGACATTGGAGTACTCTTTTGCCTATGGTGCTAAAATACATGCTTTCAGGTTTTGCTGGGTTCTTTCTAAACTCCTGTGTAACCTTTTAGCCTCTTTATGCGCATTTTGCTCTTGTCCTAGTCTACTTTGAAAAATCACATCACCTAAGTCATCTGATGTCAGATGAAGTATTCCTATTATACTAATATTTTCTTTTTTATAGGAATTTGAATTAGAAAGTGAAGTAATAATTGGAAGATAAGATTAGCCAAATCTTTGGGTTTGCAAAGTACTATAAAATAGAAAATAGGCTATTAAATATCAGGATTCTGTTAAATGTAACCAAAAAAGGACTTTTCAGGGTATTGTGGTTAATCAGGCGAGAAGACAGTGCTGTTGTAGTTGGGCACATGTAGAGCATTAAGTTACTATTTTACCTGTACTCAGGGCAGGTTCAGTGTTCCTGAACTCATGAGTGGTTTTGCCTATAATGTATACATTCTTTCACCATAATATATTTTTATTTAATGGATGCATTTATCTTCATCTCTATCAGAAAAAAAAAAAGATTTTATATATATATGTATGTTTAGTAGCATGAATGCTGGGATGTCTTATGTAATTAATAGGGTTTTTTAACTGAAACAGGAAAACTGAACTTTGTTCTGTTCAGATTTTTTACACCAAAATAAGCACTCCTTCAGGGAAGATTTTGTGCAAAAGATATTAATTAGTTTAGTGCCAAGTCAACTGTTACAGCCAAGTATTCGACAGAATGTTAAGTTAAAGTAATAAGATATAGTGTCTTGATTACAGAGCTAGCAATGTCTCTGCTGCTGTGGTCTGTTAGAACTGACCTTGGGCTGTGTGTTTATTTACCACTTGTGGGGTAGCAGCGTATAAGTTTTCAACTTCTCAGACTGAGCGCTGGTTTCTGATCTCTGAACATCAACCAGGGTTACTCCAGCAGATCTGATTCATCTGCTGATCAGCATCTGCTTACCTTTTTTTGGGACTTGATGTCCAGTGGCAAACACTGTAGCCCTGCAGTACTGCACTTCTCCTATTGTTAATAGTAAGGGCACAAGAGGAAAAACACTGTAAAATAGTTTGCCTACAGTGCCGTTTTACAAAAAAATACTCATGTCTTAGTTCACTGACTCCTTAAAGTAGATCATCTTTCTCAGAAGGCAGACTTCATTCAAATATAAACCTTTCCTGTGGTCTGACAAACATGGGCAGTGTTTTAAACTGTAATTCTTTATTTTTCATCTTTAGTGCTAAAAAAGGTGTTCCTCTCCCTGGCCACAGACCTTGCCTGTAGCCTCCCTCTGACCTGTGGCAGCCCAGTGGAGTGGTTGGGGTTAAAAACAAACTTCTCTCTTAACAAACCGATCTGGTTTGGGGTGCAGACCTGCAACTATTGTACTTATGTGAGACCATACAGTGGAATGAAAAACTAGGGTGGGATCTCCAGAACTAGGATGAGGAGAGGGGTGGGTTGTGGTCTTTGGGGGTTGCAAAGCCAGTCTGGTGGTGAGCTATTGCCAAGATGGCCAGCCTGCCCTCTCCCTTTCCTCAATCCTTCCTCCTTCACTTGTGTTAGATGTAGAAATCACATGGTAACAAGATGGTTGTTCTGCCAGATCAGCTTTCAGATTGTTTTGGGTAGCAAGTCAAAAGAGGAGGAAAGGTTTCTACCACATCAGTGAGCTGAATCAACCTGCCCTGTAGCTGTGTGACGGGGAGCAGGGGATCAGTGTGTGGTTGGTAGCAGATGGAGGCTCTGGCCACAGGACTCGCTAGCTAAGATCAGTTCTGACCACGTTAGGAACCTCAGCCAGAGGCAGTAGTTTCATGGAGTTTAAGCTAGTAGGCTGCTGCTGCTACCACAGAGGATATCCTGCCTCCCACAGTTCCTCACCACTGCTCCCCTTTCTCATGGGTCACCAAAACTACTCACAGAGCCGGGCTATGAACCAGGTCAGGATACTGGTTCAGATTTTAATAAGCCTTTTTTTCCCCCCTCTGGATGTATGCTGGATAGCCAAGTGCTCATTTTGGCACAGAGACTGGGACTAGAAGGAGTTTTGAGGGACAGGTGAGACTGATTCTTTTGGCTCTGAAATTAAGCCCTGAGGTTTCTGTTTCATGATACATGATTAAGTGATCCAACAGGTTTCTGCTGGGGATGTACTTTACTTTCTCCCCTCCCCTTTCCTAGCCACATGCTCCTAGTGCTTATTTTGCATTCATTTTGGCACTTCTTGGATACCTCTGTGAACTGATCCAACTTGCTAGCCTGGTTTTCCTCTGTCATGTGGGTTGAATCTGCACATTGGAGGGGCTGATGGATGCCAGTGGCAACCCAAGGCAGGGGCAGGGAGGTTGTGTGGTTGGAAGAGGGCAGGCAGAGGGAGGGGCAAGCCTCCTGGTACTGTCTGGCTGTTTCTGGAGCAAGAACCCCACCGGGAAGAGTGAGAAACCACATCTGGCTGAGCCTTGCTGAGCTAAACCAGTCTGGTGAGCTCTGCAGATGGAGCTGGATCCACGAACCTCAGAGGTGATTGCTCCTCTCCCTCCCTGCTAAAAGCCATTGCTTTTGTCTTTTTGATTGTTTCTTCATCACACTGTTGATTGTTTTCAGAAGTAAGGAATATACGCCTCAATCGCTTGATCTCAGTGTAGATTTGTAGTTTATTAGAGAGTTCACAATTATGTAAATTTGCTATGAAAAATCTACTGTCTTTAAGGTTTGGGTCTGGAACATCCACATATTCTCTTAGCTTTAAGGATTCAGTAGTAAAATAAGAAAATTAAAAACAGAAAGCTAAAATTATGTTGAGAGTATAATTTTCTCTGTAATGTATACGTTAAGAAAGCACAAATAAAATGCATAAAATAACTTAAAAATTGCATAAGTAAAAAAATGGATTTACATACATTTGAAGAGAAAAGAAACAATTGTTTTGCCCCATTTTTGTGGGGAAATTTGTCTTTAAAAATAAAAAAATAGCCAAGTTGTTGATGGTTTGGCAGCTGTGTGGATGACATCAGCTCTTCCATTGGGAAAGATCTCCTGTCTTTTACACAGCCTTATGGCATTTCATCAAGTTTTGGTGATTCAGCTAAATTAAAACCCAACTGGTTTTAAGTCTCAATTCCCTTAACTGCTAAACCAAACTTATTTCTGACCACAGTCATTGCTAGATGGCCTGTCTTGAAGCAGCATTGAAACTTTATATCCCACAGAAGGCAATTTTATTTTGAGAATCAGAACTAAATGACATGCTGAAAAGAAACGTACCCTTTAATTCAGAGTTGTTAATCAGAATCTGTCAGTACACACTGTATTAGCTTTAATCTGACTTGCTAAATTTATTAATAAATTTGGTGACTTCCACAAAATCTTGTAGGCTACATGTATAGCATCACTTTCTCTTTGAAAAGAACTTGAATTTATTTAAATTAGAAAGATGTATTCAAAATAAATATGTTTTGGGTGGCACTGGCTTAGGCTAAAAAACTTTTACCTTCATTTAAAATTCCAGGCTTAACCATAAACTAAAACTTCAAAGACATAATAACAGTGTAGATTACTAATTGTAGTCAATTTATTTAGAAGATATATCTATTCAGAGGGAGACATCCAAGACAGAGAACTTGTAAAAACATTTTGTGATTTTCCTCCAAACCTTTATTTGCCTAGAGCAAAATTAATCAGTTTTTACTTTGCTCTCCTTGACATTTGAAAGAAGGCATTACCTCATATATTGCACTATTAATTGCCAAAATAAATGATTGCTTATAAAGGGCTAGATCTGCTTTATGCAGAATGAATGTATAATATATTACAATAGAGAAATCTTTTCTCTTCTGGGACTGATGTGTCATTTGTGGACATTAAAATTGCATTATAATACCTATAGCATTATATATTATATCCATATATATACCAAAACAATTCATCTTGATTAAGGAGTTGACACTCCAGGCTCCTCTATGTCCCACTTATTATTTATTTTGCCTAGGTAAAAGATGATTCCTGAGACTTTGTAGGACAGAAATTACTTCTTCCTCAGTTCTATTACTGATGATCTAGCTTGTTTAGAATTATTTAACAAAAAGGAAAAAAAAAAAAAAGAAAAAGAAAGTGGGAAAAAATTATCATATTGGAGTTAATCAGTAGCAGCAGAAGAAACATGGATGAGTGTGCTGGATGTTGAATGGGATAAATACACTCCATGTCTGTGACAGGCTTAATACTCAAAATTTACTCTCAAGTCAGAACTCTGCAGAAAATTGACCCATACAGTCAGCTGACTGAGCTTACATAGTGACAGCTGGAACTGGAGAACCATCAAGAATGGACAAAATCACAGATATGTTCTTTACTTCTCCAAATTACCATTTTTCTGCAAAACTACGCATATGCATGCTGACCATCTGGACTCTGTCATCTTCCCATTTCAAGAAAATCATAAATTGCAGTGACCCCCTGGAAGTTTGCAAGGCAGGAGTTGCCATCATAGGACCCTGGATCCCTCAGCCACTTCCTGCAGTGCATGTTATGCTGACCTGGCAGTTCTAGGCAGAGCTCAGTCCACTCCTTAACGGGAAGCTGCTGTTCCAGCTACCTCTGCTGCCACTCGCATCAGAGATAAGTGGTGTTTTTCTTTTAACTGCCAGCTATGTGAATTTCTGGGGTGTAGCTCTTGCTGTCAGGAAGTTTGGGCTGTGGTTCTGCATTGCCTTGGCTCTTAGCCCATCTTCATCTCAGCATGAGCCATCCATCCCTGCAGTATTTAATACTAGAGGATTGCATGTTTGGTGAGCCTCATAAATACTAATCCCCATGTTTCCTCTGGGATCTAGATAATCTCTTTTAGAATTTAGAAATGTTAGGTCACTTAATTAAGTGTGTAATGCAAGTATCATGACAGGAATCCAGAAATACCTCTATATTGCTTTTTTATGCTTCATTGTATTCTATAACTATTTGAACATAATGTTAGCATTTTATGTTCTTATGAAAGCCTTGACGTAAATGGTAGATTACATTTTTCAAATTAAATATCTCTGAGCCATAAACCTGAAAAATTTTAACAGAACACAGGTTGTTAGAGTTGCTGCTCAGCTCTCTTTACCTTCAACACAGAATCTTTCCAGTGAAGCAGATGCGGTTTGGGAGTTTCACATATAAGGCCATCATATCAGGGCATATCTTTAATAATTCGTAAGTTCCTTACAATCAATAAATATTTTTTTTCTGGTAAAAGTAAGATTTTGATTTTTCTTTTCCTTATTTTCCCATTGGAAATGAAAGTTTAACATTTTCTTTTGCTGTCTCTCTTTTCATGACGTTTAACATTGTAGGCTGTAATATTATGTTTGATCTTATTTTGAATGACTTCAATTTTTTTATTCAGTGGTTGTCTAAGAATGTAGTAACCTGGATAAATGATTCACCTAGCTGATATGCGCCAGGAATTTTTACTGCCCTCAGTGATTGTGGATTTAACTCAATTGTTTGTGTGGTGTGGTATTTTTGAAAAGAAATATGTTCTAGAAAAGAAGGTGAATGCTTCAAATGTCTACTCTGGTTGAAATTAAGTAGAGTATTTTGAAAGGTAAGAGATTGAATATGATATTGTAGTAAAAATCTTTCCTTTGGAATCAAACATTGCTATGATAAAACTGATGTTAAAAGTAATAATACTAGATCTAGTTGTTCATAGCATTTAACTAAGTGAATTAAGATAGGTGAGCTTCACTGTTTAAGTTTGTATACAGCACAGGTCTACACCTTGTCAACATGATGGCAGGAAGTTACAGTGTCTCAGGGTTCATCCTCTTCTTTAGATCAGTATTCTGTTCGTTTTCCCAAGGTTAAGGTCAAGGCTATTCCTCAAATGTTTTTATTTTAATAAAATAAGAGAAAGACTCAGAGTTTTGTTGAAAACTCATTATTACCATAAAGCAGCAAAAGGTCACAAAATGTCTTTCCTCAGTGAAGTAGCAAAGCCCCTTATTCCTTTGTTAATTCATTGTCACGGTGTAGGTTGGAAGAGCCCTTGACATTTCCAGAGTTTCTTTGATGAGGTGAAATAATTGCTCTACACATCACGGTTCAAAAAAATAGGAATCAGTACAAAGTACATATATGCAAAGGTCTTCTAAGCTCACAGAGCCATCTGCATTTCAAAGTGGCTGTACCAAGATTATTCTTATTTCTGGCATATTTTCATGAACTTTCACATTAATTAAGGCATCAGAGCTACAAATACTTGTGCAGCTTCAGAAATGCATCTTATAAATGGGATAAGCCAATATAAAATTCTATTTCTATAACTGAAATAGAAAAATCATTTTCTACTGTCTATGAGCTATCTTTCAGAAAACACTGTAGAATAAGTGTTTTATTCACTATAAACATGGAGGAAAAATTGTTGGCTTTAGAAGAATGAGCAGAAAAGTGTCACCGTGAGGTGACACAAGAACGACACAGAGTAGTTCTGGTTAAAGCAAACTAAAAAACTCTCTATTAAAACATCTGGCTCCATATATATATCTTTCTAAAATGCCAGTGTCATTGGAGGGTTACAGTGCCACCTTCTCAATGTCACTGGGCAACTCAACAATCCATTAAGTTGTTCGTCTCTCACAAAGAAATGAAAAACAATAAGTAATTTACATAAAGTTTGTGAGAAAGTTCTGTGTAAAAAATAAAAACATCAGAAGGCTTAATAAAACTTTAAAAAATCAAGGCAACAGAAAAGCAAAAATGAATTTACTTTATCTGGGTGAAGACATCAAAGTGTAGATGGAACAAGGTGCCTTGTGTGACTTCAAGCTTTTTCAAAAAATGTGCAAGATGTTCTTTCTGGTGAGGAGAATTTTCTGTCTGCTGTAGTATAGACAGTTACCAAAACCAGCAATCCACTGGATGCAGCAGGCCTAGAAATAGCTGTGAAGAACTTGTTCTGCTCTCACATTGATAGTGTTTGTTTTTTGTTGTGAGGAGGGAAAATGTTACTTAATTAAACAATGCTATTCAAAGCTACCTTGTAATTTTGAGCTTTGATTTCTATGGGGTTTTTTGTCTTTGCTGCTTCATAAGAAGGCAAAAGTCTAAGAAGCACTAAATAATATTATGATTAAAGGTTTGTTAATATACAACAAGCAGTGTCTAAACAAAAACAGTCTGTTCCCAAACAAGATACTCTTATATATACTTTCTTTACAGCAGTCTAAATGATCCACTGGGGCTTTGATTTTTAACTTTTCCACTATATTTATGAAGACTCTAAATTATATGTATTTTCTGAAACATTCAGTACATTCTACATTTTGGCTTTATTGAATGTTACGACAAATATCCATACTGTTTTTCTCCATCTCTTCCCAAGATTTTACTTGTGTAAGTAAGAGTTGATTCAGAGACAATACAATGAAGTTGGTTCAAATCATATATCCTATGAAAGAATATATCCTAAGAAAGAACAGTCTATACAATTGTAACATTATACACTATAATTAAAATTTAATTTTAATCACAAAATTAAAAGCAATTGCTGCATTTTTTGTGAAAGTTACTCTGATTTCATTTTTGCAATTCATTGACTGAGATTTGCTGAAGTTCAGCAGTTATCAAAAAAGGCCTTAAGATAATTTGCAGAGTATCAAAGGATCATAGTGAGACTGGCATTTTTAACCAGAGCTGATTATACTTCAGTTGACTGAGCTATCTGCTGGAGGGGAGCCAAATTCAAGAGTTTAAGAGCTGAATCAATTGCTGGAGGAATATGAATTGTATTCATGCTAAGATAACAGTATGCTCTTTGCCAAAGCAATAGGGAGAAATTCTTAAAACTCCTTCTGGAGTTTGCTCTGTCTTGTGCATTTCTTGATGAAAACTAACTGACAGGCTGCTCCACAGAATCAAGTCTAGCAAAAGATAATTCTTGTTATGAAGTTTCCATTGCATAAAATGCTAAATATAAACTTGCAGTATAGCAGCAACAAATTTATAGTTCATCCAAGTGAAACACAGTGCAGAGTTTTCTGTTTATGGTCAAGTGAGAATTTTGCTTGGGGAATTCTTTTCTACTTGTATTGAAGACTTTTTCTGCTTCTGTAGCTATAGGGGAGAGACAGTTATAAATGGAGAGCTATAAATCTATGGAGAACAGCATGTGTTTCCATGCCGTTAACAAACAAATGTGGCATTTTAAAAGACCTTATGTTTATAAATAAAAGATATATGAAGTCCAAGTGTGTCTTCTAACTGTAAAAAATATTTACTGTATCCTTTGTCCTTTAGCTTTTTTATTTCTCAATAAAATTTTCTTTGAAAGTATAGTCTTATCTTGCAGGTGAGAAGTTGATTCATCTGAATGATTTAGGATTTTAGAGAATTTAGTAATAAATTCTGTTACTACATTAGAGACAGTCCAGATTTTCTGTGTATGTGAGAGACTTGACTTAATATTCATAAGTGGAAATGAGAAATGTAGTACTTGCACTGCTCTTGATATTGTAACCACTGTGGTCTAGGGTATATAATAAAAAACTTCAATCATGTTCAATATATTATTTCCTGAAATTTGGAAGGGAAAAAAATATCTCATGTTCAAGTAAAGCATATGGGTGCTTAATCAAAAACACAAAGCAAAGAAATTCAAACAGAATGAAAATCCATTGGCATTTCTGACACAGTCTGTAGATCCATACTACTTTTATTCTGTGTGCAGATGAACAATGTAGATGGTACCATTTTTTAATTGCTGAAGTGGCCTTCACTAGAAATGGTATATTCTGAAAGCTATTTCTCTGTTCTTTTGTTCCCTCATTAAACTTTCCTGCAACCTTTTCTGTTTTCCCCAGATTCAGGTACTTAAGAACTGGGAAATACCAAAGGAATTTTTTTTTTTTTTTGGTGTACCATTCTGGTTTTTATGGTGTAATGTAGAGACCTGGGATTTAATGTATTTGTAGACTGTCAGCAAGTCAAACTGTAGGCCACATCACTTGCAAATGAAAACCACACTGTGCCTACAGAATATTTTGCATCTTGAATGCTTGAAGAACATATATATCATTGAAGTAAGATTTACAGGATAATAGAACATTAAGAATTTATTACAAATGGTGTACCCACTAACTTGTCTTGCTTTCTTATAAAAATTGAAAGTTTTATGTACAAATTTGGTTTTAGTGGAAATCAAAACAACCCAAACCCATCTGGATATCCCATCACTTATTTTCTGTGCTGTCATTCAGAATATTTGTATGTATTACATGATGTGAAATGTAAAGTACAGACTTCCAAAGAGCTGGGGAGAAATCTCTCCTTGAAGATGGGAGGTCACTGTTCAAAACCATTTGTAACAAAGAGAATAACTCAGTTGGTTAGTGCTTTTGGTGTGGCCTGGGAATTTCCTCAGGGAGGAAACTATTGGACAGTTGGAAAAATGCTGTTGGAGGAAAGTTCAGAAGATGTGGTTGTGGGAAGCCGTGCTGACCACAAAGAAAAGTTACTGGGTGGCTTCCTGAGTTTACTGCAATGAAGTTATAGTTAATTTCTTCACTTTATGTTCCCGTGTGTGGCTCCATGTTCCTAAAAAGGACCAAGTGTTTGGTTACCTGTTACCTGAAGTCTGGCTTAATTCTGCTGTTTTAGTACTGCAGGAAAATATGTTTAAGTAAACACTGTTTTGATCTTCTAGAACTTCAGAGCACGGTGGCATGGGTTTTGGAGCAGGGAAAATTACTCTGGAATTCATTTTCATCTGCTCATCTATAAGGCTTGGTTTTTGGTATAATTCATGGCATTATGTGTTCTTATTTTCTCAAACTCTTTCTTTTGAGAATTGGTAAATCATGTATTGGCACTTTTGTTTTGATTTCAGAATCACTTTTATTTAAGGAGTTGATTAAAGCTTATGTGTTGGTGCCAGAAGTGCTT
>WBNO01006179.1:0-12431 GCA_013400575.1 Peucedramus taeniatus
AAAAAAAAAACAACAACCCCAAAACCCAAAAAATGAATAAATGTACTCTCTTTATTCATCAGAATAAAAAACCAATCCAATTAGCCATGAAAAAAAGGTAGACAACCTTTGCATTTTCCTGCTAAGGGCCAAAGAAAATATGTTGAAACTAAACCTAGTTTGTATAATGGTATCTCTAATAGGTTTCAGAAAATTCATAGTATTTGGATGGCAGTATTATAGTAATGCTCTGATTTTTCTCTATACCTTCCTTCTCTCCATGATGAAAATCAAGGGTATTGATAGCTCAAAACGTCTGCCACTAATATATTTCTTCAAATTTTTTTTCTCTTGGTTTCTTCTGACAGTCTCTGTGCATGTAAAATGAGGCTGAAGTCAAAGGAGAAATGAGACAATGGACCTAACAGATTTTTAAAAACATCAGAACTGGAAAATTGTTTTTTTCATTCAATGCTTCTTTTTCTGTTACTTCATCTTTCTTTATAAGTTTTATACATCCTAGAAAATAGAAGAAAATCTTACATCCTTGTAAGATGAAAAATCTTACATCCTAGAAAATAGAAGAAATTCACAGATATGAATCAGTTTTAAATGCTTCTTTACTGTTAGGTGGTTTTCTGTTTATATTTAATCTCTTGGATTTAAAAAACTGAAGATGTTGTTGAGAGTAAGAACTAATTGTCTATTGAAAAAAGAGTTGAGTGAGAGTTATTGTGTGACAAATTGCTCTTATTATTCCTTGTAACACTTAGGAAAATCTAACTGGAGAGAAAGACAAGACTGTTCTATGTTTCACCAACACACGGAACTAAGTCCCAAACACTGTACAAACTCTGCACGAAATAAAGAGGCAAGCATACAGATACAAACCTGATGGAAATGTATCAAGAAACAGTCCACATATATTGAAAAGTCTCGGTACTAGAAGCTTAAATAGTAAAAGTCCCATCTTTGCTGTATTATACAACGAGCTTGTGTAATAGTCCCATCAATTTCAGAGGCAACAGTGGTGGTTGTAAATAAACAAAACAAACTAAACTAATAGTCCCTTAGGCTTTTTCTCCCTACTTCCCCCAGGTCTTGAAAGTACTTTCAATCAGTTATCTGCACACTACAACTGTTAAGGAACTCTCATTTAGGAGTCATGACCCAAGGCTTACCCAGACCCAAACCATTTTATGTTTCTGCAGACTCACCAATAGTTATGACTTTTCTTTTTGTAAATAGCAGTAGTTGTGGTTTTAACATTTATTTCTCCATTATTTGTGTGCATTTCACATATATATGTCCTTGTACTTCCAGAAGTTAAAAAACTTTTTCCTTGAACATGTAATATCTTACTTTGCTTACTTTCATGTGAAAATAATTAATGACTTCTAATGAACAGTAACAAAACAGGATTTTTGTGTGTCTATGTTTCACTATCTATAATTTATCTGGGCAAGACAAAATTGTCATTTAAATTGGGAAATATGGCTTTCATTTAAAAAGTCGTTCTTGTTTTATAATATTATGACTTTAATAATAGTCAGTGCCCTCCAATGCCCCAGCATAGTAGTAGAAATGCATAAATAAATTATAGCCCAAGGCAAATCATAAGGTGTTTTACATTGCACAATAGTTCATTGGCTGGCAGAACTCGTAGAGCAAAATATTTCAGACTTGGGCTGATATACTTTATTCCAAAGAATCAGAACAGTTAGGGTTAGAGGGGACCTTAAGGATGACTAGTTCAATCCCCTGACCATAGGGATTGAACAGTAGTAGGAGGGACAGTCTAGTAGAAGGGACATCTACTAGACCATGTCACTCAGAGCCCCATCCAACCTGGCCTTGCACACTTCCAGGGACAGGCCATCCTCAGCTTCTCTGGGCAACCTATTCCAGGGCCTCACAGGAAATGTTATCCTGACAGTAACATATTTATTCCTGTGATTTTCCCTTGATCTGATCCAAATTCTTGTTCTCATTATGGAGGATCCTGGAGCAAGCCTTGAAACCAGAATTACTCTGCTGCCAATTTAGTACCAAGTTCTCAGTGATATGTGCTTGAAGATGGCTGGTGTTGGATCCGGATTCAAGTTTCATGTACTTCTGATTTTGAATTCTGTGTCCTTTGGGAAGAGAAATGAGTGAAATCTTCACCAAAAAAAAATTTAAAATTGTATGTGTGGGTTTTATAAGGTATCATAATTTCCTGAAAAATGTCTGACCAAAAACTATTAAAAATCTAATAAAAATCCCAGATATTGTTATGCTTCCTAAATATTGCAATTATGACTTGATTTTCTAACTCTTTTTAAAATTCTGTTATAAGTACAAAGTAAATTCTAATGTGTACACCGATATCCTTGTGGTAAACCAAGAAACTAGGATTATCTGGGTTTTGTTTTGTTTTGGGGTTTTTGTGGGATTTCTTACTAGAAAAATTTATTGCACTTTCTTAGCAGATTTATGATCCATATTTTAATTTTTTCAAGGAGAGTTAAGAAAAAATAGACTTAATAGTAGGATATAACTGAATAATTTTATGCACCTTTACATGCATTTAGTAACTTTTCAGTCCCTCTCTTTTCCAGTAGCAACAATATCTGATAAAAAAAATTGCCCTATAAAATTTTTTGCTGTGGGGTGTTGTCTTTGTGTTGCTTTTAATTAGTATTTTGTTAATATATTAAAAGATCATAATGAGAAAAGCCACAACTGAATGTGATTAAGGAAATTTGAAATAAAATTTTGAGAGAAATATGTTGAGACTTTTGTTGTTTTAGGGCTTTTTAAAAGTAATATTTTAAAATAGTAGACAGATGGAATAAAACCCTACATGCACCAGATTAGAATATGGTGACCTAAAATTCGAGATGTTTAATAAACCTGATATAGCTTGAAGTCCTGACCCTGAGAGTGCTGGAGATGTAATAGATACTCCTAAAGAGACTTCCCAGAGGAGATGTTACTTCTTGTCTCTACCTCTTAGTAATGACTAATGCTGTATAACTCATGTTCCAATTAGTGTCATACATATTTAATTTTTTATTTTGCTGTTGTGAAAAGCTGAGATTGTTCTGCTGGAGTACTCAGTTACATGATGCCACTAATGAAGAACTGAGACTACAGTCTTTTTTGTACTTCACCTCTGCTTTTATTTTACAATGAGGGCTTCTCAAATACAAAATAGATTTGTGCATTTCCTTTTTGGACAAAACAGCAGCAAGTATCTTTAATGGCATAATTTCTCATTTCTACACAGTACTGCTTTTTACACTTCAGACTGGGACTGTATCCTGGTTTAGTAATTTGAGCTTCAAATAAAAAAACATGTTTTGCACAGCTGGAGGCTTGTTAGTCCAATGAGCATGATAAGCAGCTAGCAAAAATCATGCCTTCATCTTTCACTCTGCAGTGACTTATATCTCTTGACCAGTAAATAAGTCTTTACCTCAAAAAAAGCTCTATAATTCGCTTGAAAGGGGTCTTTTTGTGCCTTTTGTGACAAGACATATAAATGCTAGGACCAAAGTTTTCATGATGTGTAATGGAATAATTTAATGCAGAGAGGTTCCTTTAGACTTTAAATGAAGTATCAAGGGATATTTACTGGGAAAGAATATTACTTGTGAAAGAGAAGTTAATGGAGTTAGTAAACAAAATCAACATCCTTTCTTCTTCTGCAAATTTATATTGGCTACAAGATGCAGCAGTGGATTTTATAAGTAAATTATTTGTAGTATCCCACTGTCACTCAGTAGCTGGAAAATTCTTTAACTTAGTGAAATTGTATTTGAAGAGTGCATTTATGGCTTTTGAAATTACGGCTTTAATTATTTATCAGACACTTCAGCATGGAACCCATAAATGCAACACATTAATTACTCTGGGAGTTAGCTGTGAAGTTGAAAAAAAATGCTGAATTAGGTGCCTGCCTAATTATTTTAAATTCTAAGTCTGATGTTGGTCACCAAAGGTATGTTGATCCTTCCATAAAATGTAGCATATACTAGCTTTTATGTGTTTAATTCAAACTAGTTATATAATCCAATCTGTAATAGATCTTGATACGTTTTATGGGCAAAAATCCTATAATCTCCTAGGCATGGGATACAACTCAAGTTTGTAATCCTTTTTTAAAAATAAAAAACATGCCTCTTATTTAATGTTCCTTAAAGTATTTATGTATTAAATATTCACCCTTTTCTAGGATAACCACCTGCTGAAACCCTAAAGAACTGTTAGTAGACTAAGGCTCATAAAAGTTGGACAGTATGTTAATACATTCTGCCTCTGTATGCTTCTGTTTAATAATGCATGCCATCTCATCCTGGTGCTTAGTTTATTCTCTCCTCAACATTTGTTTATAAATATTATAACATAAGTTCTTCAATTGCTAATCCATTTTGCACAACAACAACTTGAGAGACCCCTCATTTTACTGTGTGCCAGAAAGCATGTGCCAGAAAGCTGTTCTTCGAGATTAAATATACAAATAATTTAGGTCTTCTGTAATGATGCAGAAAGTAAAATAATACTGTTCTGCTAGACTTTTAATTTTTTGTAATAGTTTGTCTTTGAATAAAATTTATATGAATTTTCTAATAAAATGGCAATATATTTGTCTATAGCAAAAATAAGTAAATGAGATTTTACATTTCCATAGTCTTGAGTTCATCACATAATTTTTTTTATTTTCTTTTTCTCTATTCCCTCCAGTGTTGACAGTACTTTGGTGAATAATTCATGGTGATGTATGTGTACATATAAAATGTATTAAAAGCAACTTGTTGGAATGGAATCATGAGGCTGATTATTACTAAATGCAATACTTTTACTGATTAAATCTTGCTGATTATTTCTGGTATCAGAATTTTTTTGCAGTCAGAATTTTTTTTCAATTCAGTATTTCTACTTTAAGAATTAGGTTAGCAGGTCAGTCTCAGCTGTACTATCAGACTGTGAGCTGCAGAAGATTAACTAAAATTTGGAGACTAGAATTTCTTGATTCAAAATGCCTGGACTTAAGTGAGAAGTCAGAAATCATCCAATTAAGCCCACAGGTTCATCATGCAGAGTGTACAAAATGATATTCAGAAAATACAGTCTCTTGTACAGAAGCATTCTTAACTCCATACATATACAGATTCTCTAGAACAGGTAATAGTCGAGGGGCAAATAAGAATGCTGCAGGAGAGCTATCCAGGTGACAGGATAATGCTCCTCCTCTGACAAATATCTCACAATATCCTCTGCATTTTATTAGAAAAAGAAAAAAGGCTTTTTTTTTTGCTGGTGTTATTTGGATATTTTGGTAACTCACATAAGCGTAAGGGATGATTGTTATGGAATATTATGGAATGATTGTTCCTATCAGGAAACCCATGATTACTCTATCAAGAGAGAATACAAACTGTATTCTAGGACAGCTGCCCTACTTTTAAGGTCAATCCGGACCAAAATCTGAATTAAGAATCTTTTGAAGTTCTAATAGGTGTGGACTTCAAGGGAAGCATATTGATATAACTATTTTTCAAGTTTGTCTTGTTCCTCTCATGCTAATCAGCTTATACTGAGATATATACTAGGAAGATCCAGAAAGGTTGTGAGTTGTTTATTCCCTTTTTACATGTCCATGAAGAAATTTCTGTTGCTGGAAACAGAAAGTCAAAGTGGAATGAATAATTTGTGATAGCCTTGTGTCTCCATAAAGTGTTGGTTATTTTTTTATTCAGACCTCTCTAATATTGCTCATCCAATTTAAAAGAAATTTAATTTTACTTGGTAAAGCAAAGGCTGCTTACAAAGCTCCATTTTCTACTTATTATTGCAAGGCCTGTTTTGAATTCAGTTTTCAAGCACTGTTTTGAAATGAATATTGTTTCAAAAAATACACTAAATACATTTAGGTTACCTGCTCTAAATATGGGCTACTATAAGTTGCTGCTTCAAATATAGCTGGGTGTCATAGTTGCTTTCAACCACCCATATTTCATATTACCTAGAAAAGCAAGTAAATTCCCCGAATTTTCCAATAAATACTTAAATATTCTCAGCATGAGGCTTTAAATTGTGTATTTTTTTCCTTTTCTAAGTCATCATATTATATTCCATTCTGATTTACTATTAATTTAGTGCTAGTTACAGTACTTTTACTGAAGGAGTAGATTACATACAACTGATGAAGGAAATTCACTTTGATATATGCTCAAATATCTTTTATTTGAAAGTGATTTCCTTCCTTGTAATAGAAAGTGTCAACAATATTTAGGATTTTTCTGAAGAGAGTTAAATTTAAAAAAAAAGTTTTCCCTGAAGATTGAATGTGTACTTTTTTTTTTCTTTAATCTGTAATACCTCTAAATAGGCTGAAGAAGGTAAAAAAAAATAGCATTTAATCACTGGCTTCTGGCAGAAGAACCTTGTAACAGATTACCAGCTGGTTTGGTTTGGCTGGGTTAGCTTTTGCATTTTGTTTGGTATGGCTTTAATTTTGCTCTTAGCAATTCAGTGTTTCCAAATACTTTATAATGAAACTCATTTATATTTTGTGTTTTGTATTAATCAAAATTTTGTGTTCAAGATATTAATAAGCAGCAAAAAAAAAAAAAAAAGGAAAAAAAGGAACCAAAACCAAAAAAACCCCCCCATATAAATGGTTTAGAGCCAGAAATTTGTCTTAATTATCCTTATAAAGCAATTTTAAAGACAAGAGTGGCTGGTTTCCAATTGATTAGCTGTACTTCTGGGATTGCCCCTGCTGTTCAAAATGACTCTTGCCTTAGGGTGACATAGATCACTGAAATATGCTTCCTAGTGATGCTAGCAAGCCACAAAACCACTAATTAAAACTGAAAATCTATTTTTGTGTGCATAATAATGTAAAGTTTCTTAGCATCCATGTAGGCTTCAAGAAGACTTCAACATTTTTTCATTTGCATCTTTATAGCCCACAGTGTATTCAATTTTTTTTTTTCTTTTTTAACATATGCTACAATTCAGATTTAGTAAAAAGTTTTATTTCTATATGGGTGTTTGATCGCCTGTATATCTCTAAAAATTTTAAGACTGCATAGTAAATGACAATCGACTTAATCACTCTTTCTTCAAGAAGGAGCATATTTTACAGGAGGTAAAGTGAAATGAAACCTCAGCCATATTTCTCTGTATGTAATTCTTCCCCAGACTGGTTAAATAAGCTGACATTCTTCCCTGGGAAAGCTATGGCTTAACAGAAACTGCAGAGAGACCTCAGTGCCTCAAGCACAGAGACTTGGCGCTTCTCTTGGAAGTGGTGTGATGCTGTTACTAAGGCAACTGGCCCTGCTACACACAGAGAGCTTTATGATTTGTTATTTGTGATAGGAAAAGTTGTGAGATGCTTCAGAAATGCTTTTTATAAAATTCTCAGCACTTCAGAATGGACAAGCAAATTATAGAACCCACTTCTGTAATGTCATTTGATTTGCCAGTGCTGTTTGCTTTCCAGCAGATCCATGGTCATTAAGATAATTAACTTGCAAAACATTTACAGAAGCATGTGGCAAGATGACCTGCAAGCATGTAAGTGATCAGCAGTGTCAAATCAAACATAATGGGCTGATCAGTATATTCCTGTTTGTTACATAAATACATTTATTAAAACTGCAGAAATATGATCTGTAATGAGAACGATGATGTTCCCTTGAGATAGAAAAAAATCAGCTTATATTCCACTATGCTAGCCCACTAAAATGTCACCAAAAAATTTAATTGGCAACAAGTTTGGCATACAGCATTTCTTTTTAACATGAACACATGTCCACGCTCAGAATAGGGACAGCCATTATTTCACACTTTTGAGTAATTATTTTGTGTTACTTTGTAAAGGCACACTGAAGATCATAGTAAGCAAAATTTGCCAGTACATTATCATCTAATACTGAGATTTACCAGTTACACAAAAAAAGTGAATGTATGCAGTATAAAGAAAAAAGATAACAACCATGGGCTAGAGAAGCAGGATTTGTCTTGAGTGCATGATGTTCTACGTGAAGTGATAAATTCTAAAGCTATGTCCAAAGTGATACAACACATCCAAGCTAGTTATTTCTAATAGTGAATTGTAATGGCAATTCATTTTATATTTTGGTCAATGAATGTTTACAGTTCATGACTGAAGTCTATTTTTTAGCTCTCCTTAGTTTAAAGATTTAAACTTTCTTATGCTGTGTTGAAAATCTAAAGTATTCACATTTGGTGTTATGGCAAATGCAAAGTAGGCTCTTCTGTTGGAGAAAATAGCAAGATTTCAAGCATCAGCCTCTTGAAAGAGTAAGTCTAGTTTAGTTTGCTGATGGTTCTCTCACTATGTGTCCTTTAACTGGTTTTCAGTCAGGTTTGCAGTGTTTATAAATGCCCTAAAATAACTTAACAAATCTAAAATGGGAATTTAATCCATGCTGAATACTCTCCTACCTCAGCTCACACCATCTACAATTGTCCTGAGAAAAGATGTTGTGGGAAGAGGTAACCTTTCTAACTCACGTCAAGTGAGGCCGTGCCTCGATCCCGGGAGAAGAGGTCAGCCAGCTAGCTCACCCCCTTTCCTCTTGGCGCGCGGGTCAGGAGTGGCCGCTCCCCGCCTCAAGCCCCCGGCAGGCAGAGGGCAGCGGCTCGGCCACACGCCGGGACCCCTTCCCGAGAGCGGCCGAGAGGAGCACACTCTTTCCCAGGGTAGGAAATCCTCCTCGATCGGATCGTGGGAAAGACAGGAGAGAGGGACTCCTGCTTGCTGTTCCCAAGTGGCTTTATTCCCCCCAATAAGGGAGAGTGGCAAGGTAGATGATACAAACAAGCTCACAGGGAAGGGAGCAGAGGCAAAGAGCCAAGAGTGGCTCACAGCAACAACTTATAAAGGGGGGGGGGCTGGCTCCGGGGAGGAGACAGCCTGACAACCAATGGATTAAATTCAGGGAGGAACATGGGGTGGGACTTATACCAGCATATAACCAATGAACTACATGTGGGGAGGAGAGTACACACAACAAATGGGGGATCAAGGGTTCTGTAAATGACAGGGAAGAGAGAGGGGTAGGGTTTACAATGATAGATGGCTACCAGGGGCAGGGTTACCAAGATTGACATGAAAGGGAGTGGATAAAGGGGCGGTTACAAGGGCTGACAAGAAAAAGGGGAAAGTACAAACCTGGACTGAACCATTATGAGGGAAACAAAGGGTGTATAGGAATGAACCATAACAAACAAAAGAAACAGAGTTTCAAACAAATAACTAAAAACACACTGCCACACTCAAGCTCATCTGTTAGCTCTACACAGTCTGATTGAAATATATCTCCTCTGGTTTTATTGTGAAACATAAAAAGTCAGAGCAATAACACCACATACCAGCTTTTGACATTTACTGTTTTCTTAATTGCATATTTGCTAATATAGTCCACATATTCTCAGAATAATATAATAATTTGAAAAATTATTTTCATAATAATTTGAAAAGTTCTAGCTCTAGATTTGAAAAAATCTGAAAGTTTTTCAATAGAAATAATTATCATCATATCCACTTATAAATCATTAACAAAACAGAACCTCTATAGGGTGTTCTGTCACAGGACCATCCTAAAATGGTCCATCCAAAATTACTTTAATTAATTTATGTAATGCTCCTTCTGTTCTCTTCTTTCCTTTTTGTTTTATATAAGTGTCCCGGTTTGAAAGACAGGTACCTGCCAGCAAAAGCTGGAATCTCCCTTTGAATAGACAATGTAAACCCCCTCCCTCAGATTATTATAATTTTGCAATTGGAGGCTCTCAGGCAAAGATTTGGGAGTGGGAATAACAGTTCTTTACTAGGAATATTAGACAAAGCAAAGACAAATACAAATGTAATAGCACTAAGAGACAAACAAAAACAAAGAAGCAACAAAACCTCAGAAAATGCCCTGACAGAGTCAGGGATGGGACCTGACACCCTGGGTATCAGGGCGGTGAAAGCAGTCCAGATGAAATCCTCCTTGAGCAGTAAATGCAGTTCTATGAAGTGAGATAGTCCTATATGAGAGTCCAATGGTGAAGAAAAATGTGTTCAGTCTTCCTCTGGAGAGAAATCCAGCAGAGAGAGAGAAAACAAGCAGGGTCCCCTGGTACTCCAGTCCTTTCGGAGCGGTGTCCTGGGACCAAACTGCTGCTCACTGCTGTTCCACCCGGAGAAACCTGCTGCCTCCTTTGTTTAAGTCAAGTATCCATAAAGTACCCAGCCATCAGTTACCTAGCAAACCACCAGGAAAAAATTCCACAAACACAAAAGAAACAGATCCAACCCCCAACAATAAGTCAGTGGGAGAAGTCAAGAGACAGATTATTCCTACTAACTCCTCCTCAGCATTTCCTGATTGCATGAGTTTTAATCTTGTGAACAAAATGGCCAGGCTGAACCAATCCCCCACCTTGATAATGCATCAAGAAATTGACAAAGAGGCAAGACATATGAATCAGGCAAGGATTGCATTTAATTAGATCATATACAATTGAAATCTTTCTCAAGCAATAAGATTTTAATGATTTCCAGAGCCATTAGTAAAGCCAACAAACAGAAAATGGCAAAATTATCTAACTTGGCATGTTAGACAGTGCTTACTTTTTTTTTCTTTTTCCCAACAGGCTAGAATATTTGTGAATTCCACAAGGTTGCATAGGAAAAGTTGTAGTAGCTCAGGAACTACATCAGTCTGGGATACACAATAAAGGTGTTTTAGATGTAATGAACAGAATCATAGAACAGGTAAGGTTGGAAGGGGCCACAGGGGCTGGCTCATCTGTTCCAACCTCCCTGCTTAAGAGTCATCTGAGAGCATGTGCCACAGGACTGTGTCTGGCTAGTTCTCGAATACCTCCAGCGAAGTAAAATCTGCAACCTCGCTGGGCAACCTGTCCCAGTCCTTAGTCACCCACACAGTAAAGAAGTTCTTCCTCATGTTCAGGTGTAACTTTCTGTGCCCATTGCCTCTCATCTATTGCTTGGCACAGCCAAGAAGAGACTGGATCCATCCTCTTGACATCCTCCCTTCAGATACTTACAGAAGTCAATGAGGTTTTGTTATGATATGGTTATTACAGCAATGCCTCTGCCTGAATTAAGGTACTAACAAGACTGTATGCCAAAGTCAATAGTTTGGGTTTTATTTAACAGTAAATGAGCCAGAGAGAGAAAGGATCAAAGAAAAGAGGTGGGGTATTGTTGTTAACTTACTGTAAAACTTTCAAATCTTCTTTGTGATTTCTCACAGCTCCTCAGAGCACAACCACCAACTTCAGTCCCAACTTTAACCCACTTCTCAGCCAGCCAGAGAGCTGACCCACTCTTTTATAATACTCATCTTAACTGGACATAGCTGTGGCTTATTAAGGGCAGGCATGTTCCTAATTCTTGGTAATTAGTGCAGCTGTAACTCCTTAGGGGTGAGATTACCTTCATCACTATCTCTATTTTCCTACATTTCATCCCCCTCAGTGGGGGGAGAGAAAGAGTGTGACAGAGACAGATTAAGTAGAAAATATCACCACTCTATGGATCCCAATGGCATCCTGTTGTTCCTCTTCATCTGATCTTCTTGGTAGTAAGGGTCGCCCAAAAGCATAAAGTTCAATGGCTTAATGTATGTTCGGGCCAGGTGGGAATGCCCACTTGGTGGGGGACAAGTTTGACACTATCTCTTGCACCAGACTCTGGATTGGTTGCATCACTTTGTATCACATGCAGTTCTCTGGTGCTTCAGGCCTCAGGAATGAGTCTGGGGGACACTTTATGGCTGTTTCATGGATTATGGCACTGCTTAGCTACCTCCCATGTGAATGTCCCATGGATGTGGCCTTCCTGGGGTGGGGGGTTTTACAGCTGAGCCAGCTGAGTAAGGAAGGAAGGGTGTTCACTCTCTGACCAGAGGTTATGCCACACACAAAACTCTCCTGTTGGTTTTGGAGGAGTGTGTGCAAACCAGCCCTCAGCAGATGATTGTGTTAGCTACTACCTCCCCCACCCCTAACCCAGCCAGGGATGATTTTCTGGACAGCTGTTGGGTTTGGCTTTCTTTTGGATATATTCTTCTCTCTCAGCTGTGTTTGTTTTTTCCTAAGGCTAGATGATTGAACAGTAGTGTCAACTTTATCTTATCTCAAATTCCCTTAGGCAATTTGACTCCAAAGTTCCAGTCAGGAGACATTTTTGAGGAGAGTTGGGCTTCAGTGGGCACAGCCTCTTTATACATAGTTTTGCCATAATGGGCAAAAGTCCTTCATAACTGTGTTTAAGCCATGAACCACAAAATTTCAGTCTCTGACAGGTTTCCTCTCAGCTGTCTCTTCTCAAGGCTGAACAGACCCAGCTCCTTCAGCCTNCATCCTCTCATCATCTTTGTAACTCCACTGGTGTTGTACTGTGTTCTTTGTAC
>WBNO01006189.1:0-14489 GCA_013400575.1 Peucedramus taeniatus
CTTCATATATATATATATGTATATGAAGCTATATGTGAAGCTTCAAGAGAGGCTGGGTTAGTACTATTTTTTGTGGGGGAGGTTTTGGTGACTAAATGGCAGATGAGGGCATTGTGTTCATAGGAACCAGACTCTTGTGCTCATACTGAAGGTCTCTGCTTCAGATTGAAAGTTTCTTCTTTCTGGGGAAAGGTGGGAGGGGTGGGACTAAGTGCTTCACAGAATATTGTTTAATCACTACGAAGTCAAATAGTGACAGAGATATTTGGACTGATAGAAATTCTTGAGTTCTATTCAAGCACATTAGAATTTGTTGTTATAAGCAGTAGGGAATGTTCTGAAAAACACATGTTATTTGAGATAGCTTTGCGTCTTTCTGGCCATATGCAATTACTGGGTTCAGTAGTGTGTGATTTTGACTGCCTTAAGATTGGAGTATGCTGTCAGGACAGTGGAGTTGTTTGAGGCTTTTATGGTGCAATGTACTGAGGGGTATAATCGGCAGAGCTGGTATTCCCAGAACAGAAACCCTCAGACTTTCACCAAAGCCAAAGATTTACAGATGGAAGGTGGGATCTGTTCTTCACTTTTGTTCCTTTGGTTTTTTTCCCCCTCCCCTTTTTCAGGAATCTCTTTTTCAGATTTGTAACTCTGGTGCCAGAAGATAAAAAAATACATATAAACCAAAAATATTTACTTTTTGCTTTTTTTTGCCACGTCTGTGAGGAGATTTGCTGGAAAATCAAAACAGTCATGCAACTGTCAGAGGGGGAACACAGAATTAGGAGAGCTTACAAGTGGTTTCAATGTTAATAGAAGCTGTGTAATGTGTGCTCAAGTATATACTCCAAAGAAATGCTTTCAGTGATACAGATTTGGAAGTACTTTAAAATCTATTAGTTATCTGTACAGTTGGACAGTTTTATTATATAAAAAATGCCTAATAAGACAATTGCTTCAGTTGCTGCTCCCAGCATACGTGATAATAAGTATACACTATGTACAACTATTTCCAAAAATGCTATTTAGAGCACTGTCATTTAAATTTTGATCTAAATGTAGTTTCTAAGTTTTATAGCATATCTTTGAGGAATAACAAAATTAATTACCATTTAAGTACAGTCTTCATGGATGCAACAAGCTTTCTTTCATACGTTGACATATGGATCAGTGGCAGAGCTGGTAGAAAAATAAGTAAAAGCAGTTTGGCAAAAGAAAGATTAAAGAATGTGCTTCCTTTCTTTTATTGTTCCATCTCTGTTCTATATTTCTTTTTTCCTTGGATAAATATATAAGTTAATCATATTGAGATCTCTTAGCAGATCTTGTATCTGTTAGGAAGACCAAATAACTGTTACTGTCCAGTACTGGATGTAGTCTTACATGTGTGTATGTACAGTTAGTACATACAGTATCATACATCTTGGAATTTATCTCTGCTCTTGGATCTTTATAGCAACATTATGTGACGACTGCACTTCCCTGTCATGCCTTGAATATAGTAAATGCAATTACTATAAGGTGTGAAATTTGATTTTAAGTTGAAACATTCAAATGCAGCCAGATTCCTAAATGACCTCAGAGTAAAGCTTGAAGGCTGCATTTCTTTTGAATCATGCTAAAAAATTCAGGGAAGATAAAATTACTAAATGAGTATAAATCATGGCAAGTACCAAAACCCCGTGAGTGAGTATTTCACAAATTGTCAATACATGTGATATGTAAAGACTTTTTTGACTAAACCAAATAAATTGGATGGGAAAAAAATAATAAAAGTGAATTAGTGGCAAATGAATTGCAGCCATCACTGTGAGGAGGTCAGGGAAACTTTTCACTCATTTTACATTCCTCACCACTACCATTGTACCGCTGCAAAATAGTGAAGAAAATGAAGTATAGAATAAACCCCAGTAACAATGGTATTATTGTCTGTATTTTATGTGTCAAATATCTCAATATCTTGCTATCACTCCCTTTGTATATGTTAGAGAAGCAAGTATATTATACATCTTATTATATAAGAGATTATTTTTTAACAATGTAAATCTTTTATACAGGTGTGTGTATACAGAGAGCACTTGCTTGTACATAAATACAAAGCATGCATTTTAAGTTTCACTTTTTTGAGATTAACAACAGAGCAGTGTTGAAATCAGTAATGAAAATGAGACAAGTCTTCAGTTTGACAGGAGTTAAGAAGTCTGAGATGATGTTTAGGAACTATAAGAGAAAAGAGAATGAGGTTGGAGGAAATTATTTCATAGTATGAGAACAAGAGGCCTTTAATTCTGAAAAACAGTAGTTTTGAAGTTGATACGAGGAAAATATTTCACAGTACATAAACATAACATCTAGAATTCTCTTCTTAAGAGATAAACTTTAAAAGCTTAGTGGGATTTAGAATCTTAAGAATTCATATGAATGCCCTTCTTTCATAAGCTGGATACTTACTTGAGGATAACAAATAGCCTTTGTAGTCCGTGCACTAGATTTAGTTGCACGTTCATTGAAATAGCTTGTGCTGTTCACTGTCAAGTATCTGAACTAGGCCTCATAGAAGGGGCAGTTTAATTACTCTGAAATCAATGTTGCTGGATTTTGGCTTCATGCAAAAAATATTTTTATACATGAAATACCTAATTTTCTGAGAAATCATAGACATTTAAAATACAGTTTTGCATAGTTTGCAGGTGGCTTTGGATTATGTGTTTTGACTAAAGGCAAAAGAAAATTGAAAATATTCAGAAAATTTCTAGTTATGCTCTTGGTTGCAGTTATTGAGCAACTGCTCTAATCATGTGTCTGTATCATATTAGGTATAACCATTCAGGTGATGTTTGAAGATTCTAATATGTAAGATCTTGTGTTCATACAGAAAACTTTTTTGTACCAATCTCCGAGATCATTGCTGTAGAAGAAACTGAATTTAACAAGAAACAACGTAACATTGGCAGATGGCAAAAAATGGCAAAGCTACATGCTTTCACAGGTAAGGCAAATAAGTCTCTGAGCGCTTGTGCTTGTGCAGGTAGTTTAAGGCAGACTCAAAAGGAATTGTCAAAGTTTTTTTAACAGAAATGATGTGTTTAAAAAAACTCCACCCCAAAAAAAAAAAAATCCAAGAAACAAACAAAACGAAAACAAAGAAACAAAAGCAACAACAAAAAAAACCGCCAAAAAGACCCCCCAAAAAACCCCCCACCAAACTCCCAAACTGAAATAAACACAAGCAAAAGTCCCACAAAAAACAAACAAAAGAACCCTTACCAAAAATATGTTGGTTTATATTTAAAGACCCTTATTTGGAAAATAAAACTCTTCCTTTAAGATCACATGCTGTGTTTAATTATTTTTTAATGAAGTTCAAACTAATGTCTGAGTGTTCACCCCAGTGTCTTTTTGCTGCTGAATGACTGCTGCAGGACACCTGCTTTCTACTTCCTGACTAGAAAATTGAGAGAGGGGGAAAAAATGAGTCCTAAATGTTTTTAAATTAGCCCTCACCATCAGGATGTATGGATGAAAGTTACTTTGTATTATGGACTGCATTCTTAAAGTGCCAGAAATAAGTGTCTGGTTTAGGAAAAGAGTGGTGACTTCTCCGCTAAAAAGATGTCATGCCAAAATTCTATGTTTTATTTTCCTCACCTTTAGTCCTCCAGTAAGAGTGATTTGAGATACTGTATATGAAGCATAAAGTGTTAATCCATAAGAAAACAATCTTTTTTTCTCAAATTTCAGCTTTATTGAATGAAATTCACCCTGTTGGTTACATGAGAGTTGATGTCAGTGTGGCTTACCTTCTTAAGCTTGTGGCTTTTTATGTAGATATTGCAGACTTCAATACAGATAATAGATAAGCTCAGTGAACTTCTGAATAATTATGTCTATAATAAGTTGATGAGACATGGTTTCTTTAAAAAGAAGTCTCTGTTTAGGTGTCTGCTTTTAGTGAGTGTTTTCATTTATGTTTCCACTTGGAAACTCTCTACAAATGTGCTGGTCATACTCTGAATGCTTCTGTCATTTGTAGAAGTGTAGTGGAGGTTAATTACAGGTCAGTATTTTGGAGATCTTTCTGAAATGCATTTTTCATTTCACAGAACCATCTCATTATGGTTTTGTTTTTTGTTTGGTGTTTTTTAAAATTTAAATAGTGTATTATGTGAAGAAAGCCCGAAATCACCGCTGGCGGTGCAGTGATGCGACGTTCTGGTGTGCTGATGAGCACTTATGTAATCAGTGGACACAGGCACTGAAGGAATTACTTGAAATGCAGAGTAAGTTTGACTAAACTATGAACATTTGCACTATCATTTTGTAGGCTTGTACATCAATCAGTGTTATTTTGATATATCTGCTTTTTTTAACTCTTAAGAGCAGCTTGTGCTCAAAAATTGAGGGAGCCAAGGGCTGAAGTGTTTCCTTATCACCACTTTATCTTACATACTCACTAAGTTGTACTGAGTGCTTTAATCAGTCAGGACTGTTGGTGTCATATAATTTTGCCCAGATATAAATTATTTTCACAAAATAGAGACATATTGGAAGCATAGCAGAGGCTTTAAATTACTGTAGCTTTGGGAAAAGTAATGGGCAGATGTAAGCTCAGGGATTTAAGGTACACTAGAGATTTGAGGTCAAGGACTGTAGCAACTGGAAGATTTATGGGTGTGTTTCACCTTTCCAGACTCTGTCATCAACAAAATGTGTCTTATGTAGTAAGAGTTCCCATTAATCATTTCTGAGACTCTTGAACACACCTACTTCATGAGAGGTTAAAAGTAATTTTGAAGTAGTTATTCCTGAAAGAGATACCTTGATAAATGTCAGGAAACAGCAGGAGCAGAAAAACTCTGATAGGAGGTCAAGGGTGATTGTAGCAGAGGCAGTGCCTTGCTGACCAGGATTCCACTGTATCTGAGCAGGGTGGGCAGAGCAGGGATGGGGATAGAAACAGGTCCAATTTACAGCCCAGATGAGATAAGGTAATTGGGTCCATCCAGGGAGCTGGAGCGGAACAGCTGGAGCTGGAGACAGGACTAGGGATGAGCTCCCTACAGTGTAGGTGTGAGGCCCATCTGAGATACAGAGCTGGGGAAGGGATTGGATACGAGTACACCTACAGTGGGACTTAAGCAAATAGTTAAGGCTTACAGAATAAAAATGAGTATTTTAGAAAAATGGTCTGAACAGGCAATGGAAGCATTGTTAATTTTTTTTTGTGTACATTACACAAGGTATATCTGTCTTTTTCAAAAAATTAGGTTTGTGCACCCATTCAGTAAATCTGTGAGAACAGTCAATTAATTTGAACGCAGTTGTTCATGTTATTGGTAACAAATTCCTTCAGGAAAGGGAATATGTTCTCAGATGGGGTGAATAGTGCTTTGAGTGTACGGCAGATTAAACCACTCATTCTATATTGCTTGGGTGGATTTGTTGTAAAAGTGTGTTGATGTAATAAGTCTGATATTTTTTCCTTTTAAACTAATAATCTAGAATGCCATTTGAGGAAGTACAGATGTTAATGTTTTTGTCTGTTCCATAAAAAATGAGGTCTTCTAGGTGCAGCAAGCATTACTGTTTTGTATCTCTGTTAATACAGAGGTGTAATAATTGTTTTAATTGACACTACTAGTAAATCCATAACTGTTTGGACAAATTTGAGATAATAATATCAAAGGTGCTTTTGGGGGGTGGAAGGGATAACATTTTAGGGCAACTAACACTGTAGGACAAGCATTTGCTGTGCAGCATGTAGTTTTGTGAAGCATTCTTAGTGGGACTTGATCACAGAAAGGAAATAGATTTTAACCATGTTATTAAAGAAAAAAGTTTAAATAAAATTATGTAAAAGTATTTTTATGTATGCTTCACTTACGAGTGGCTTTGCTATTGCTGCCCTTTTCATCTTGTATGCCCATAATACTCACGAAATTAGAGTAACTTGTATAGTGGGAAGGTACTGCAGGAATGACAAGAATGAAGTAAGAATGTAAGATAGGGAGTTAAAAGAAGTTATTCTGAATTTCACCTGCTCTCTTGTTAACAATTTGTTCAATACTGTTGATACCAGTGTAATAAAGAGAGCAAATGAAGCTGGCTTTTATAGCTCTTTGTTAAGGAGTTAAAAATCTGTTATGCTGTGTTTGCTTTGATGTTAATAGGTTTGAGTTTGTATGGCTTGATTAATTTTTTGATTTGTGTACAAAAGCAGTGTACTATGGTTTTCCTTACTGCAGAGTCTCGACCAAAGCAGCTGCTTGTGTATATTAATCCCTATGGAGGAAAAAGACAAGGGAAGAGGATTTATGAACAGAAAGTTGCTCCGCTCTTCAGTCTGGCTTCTATATCCACAGATGTTGTTAGTGAGTAATGAGTACTTTAATTTCTTAATAAGCACAGTATGAACTCTGTAAAACAATCCTGAGTAGCTCAAGTTCTTTCTGTTAGTTACCTTTTCTTACTAAGGAAATTAAAGAAAGTGGCCGAGAATGTTTTCTAAATAAAGCGTAGGTAGACAGATAAATGGCAACCTTCTATCAGCTTCCTGCTTACTAAAATAAAACTTCTTGTGCTCCTGAGCTATTTGAGCTCTAAATAAAAGATGCTGCCTTTCTTCTCTTTTTCAGTTTCCCTGTTAAAACTAATTGATCATTTGCACAATTTTTGCTGAAATATCTTTTTTGTACGTACTGTGTATGTCTCCGTTCATTCTTTCCCTGGCAATAATCTTTTGAGACACATCTTATGGACAGGTTGTTTTATAGTCACATTGGTAATAGAATCATGGTTATTAATGAATTGATTTTTATAATTCTGTATTATATACAGCTTTATAGTAGTTTTTAATAATGAATTTTAATGTGTTTATTTCTTCATAGTAACTGAACATGCTAACCATGCTAAGGACAACTTATTTGAAGTTAATATTTATAAATATGATGGGTAAGTAATTTTACTTGAGTTTTTTCTTTTTTTTGAGCCAATATATTATGTAATTGGTCTGTTCCTGTCTCTAATTTGAAAGGGTAGCCTTCATTACTAATACATTTATTACAACAGCTGAAAGTCCTGGGGCATGTTCCTTTTTGTAGGAGATCCACATTTAGGAGTATAAAAACAAAAGTAAACTGTTTCAGTAAACTTGTTTAACACAATATATTCAAGCATAGTATAGCAATGTTTGCATGAGATTTGTGTTCAAAAGATGAATGTCAGATTAATTCTACTCAGTTGATCATTCTGTTATAGCTCAAAAGCTACCCTGCAATGTTTTGTGGTCTTGACATACATGAGTTCAGAACACTGTACCCATAGCATTCAGCCTGTGTGTAAAAAACATGGACTGTTCAGAAATGTTTCAGGTAGTTCCTCTTGCTGTATATGACTGTTCAATAGTGGCAACATCGTTTGGCTTTATTTGCATTTCTTCTGTTTCAAAGTTACTGCTTTAAAAGAAGACCTGACTGAATGGTGATCTTACATTCCATTAAGTCTGCTGTAGAAGTAGAATACTTTAATAAAAATGCTAGCAATTTCAGTTTCCAGTTCATGGCATGAAACAAGTTACAAGTCTGAGAAAACATGAAAATGTATGCAGATAAGCTCTCATAACTACAGTATTTTAGAATTGTATTTTGTGCTAGTTGACAGGTATGTTTAAACCGGTAAGTTGCAGAAAGAAAACACATTGTGTTTTCAGAGTACTTTTGCTGTAGTACTTTGCTATATAACATTGTCTGATGTTGGGAAATGGTGTTAGTAAGAAATTACATTACTAGGCTGAGTTCCCAGACTTCACCTGCTTTAAAATTACTGCCTTCAAATAAACAGTTTTGTCTATGCTGTGATTTTTCTTAATTTTTCAGAAGTTCAAGGGAAACATTGATCCTAGAAAAACCTAGTTAGTTGTTATTTTTCCTTTTCATTTGATCTGTGATTTAAAATAAGTGTATTGATGGTTGGTGAAATTTCAGTACAGAGCAGAAAGGGAGGCAAATGTGCCCATGTTCACTCCTAGCAAATTGTTTTTTACAGCAAGTGACAGTGACCAATTGTGGTGGTATGTGAAGTGTTTTGGGGCAGATTCAAAGTCTTGTATTATAGAATTTTTCTTTCCTTTGGTGTTTTTTTATTTTGTTTTGTCTCTCAAGCATTCCAAGATGAACAATAGGCCAGAGAACTGCATCTCTTCAGACTCTCATGATTCTTTTATTCCTGGGCTGGGCCTGAATGGCAGTTTCCTTGGGATCTGCAGCCTTTCTTTTCAAGCCTAATTTTTGTCCATCATGTACAGCTCTTTTTCTGTGGGCAACAGTGATATTAGGAAGGACTTCCTCAATTAAAACAACTTTTAAAATAACAGATTAAGTGGTTATCTGGAAAATTTAGAAAACCATTTATGTTGAACCACATAAATGTGTGTTTCTTCAGGTTTGACTTTCCTCACATACAATAAAAGGTTCTTTGGATTCCTGCAAATAATTGATGTTCAGCTGTCCCAATAGACTGGTTCTGATGTGTGGGTTTCCCTTCATTCAGTGATGAATTTCTTCATTTCATCTCCAGATTCCCTATTTGTCAAAGCCATACATGGAATTCTGCAAGTAGATAGAGGATTCTTAATGA
Source organism: Peucedramus taeniatus (assembly GCA_013400575.1). Lineage (NCBI taxonomy): Eukaryota > Metazoa > Chordata > Aves > Passeriformes > Fringillidae > Peucedramus > Peucedramus taeniatus. The sequence goes on from WBNO01006189.1 coordinate 8,635, forward strand.
TAATTGCTTTACTTCTTTTCAAATGATTTACTTTAGACAGTTAATTTGAATATCTTATGTGTGTTTCCTCTTTGTTCTTCCTATTTTGCCTTATACAAATTTCTTATGGTGAATGTAAATCACCTAATAGCTCAGTGATAGAACAGCTTTTCTTCCAGCAGTTACTTAAAATACTCATTTTATTACAATATAGCAGGGTTTTGTACATCACTGTGCAGAACAATTAGAACATGCTGTAATATCATGCAGGTAATAGCCATGTTTGGAATAAGTGACACATATCACTGTGGTTTCTTATGCATATGTCTGTTACACAAACCTTTGTAAAATTGTTTCTGGTTGGGCTTTTTTTCCTACTTTTTGAGTTAGTTCACAGTTTGCTGAGATTAGAACAGACCATAGTTCTTCAAAAACTCAATTTACTTGTGGATTAGCTTGTGAAGTCCTCTAGCAGATCTTGTTTGCTGTTGTCATCTACCTAAAAAGTGGCATGCTGTCCCTCTAGTAAAATAAAGCCAACAGGTAACAATCACTCTAAGATGCTTCTTTTAGACATTCTTCACCAGGGGCCTTCACATGTGCAGTATATGTCTGACTTGTACATTCTGATATTTGCTGTGAATATGTTATTGCATATGTGAAGTTCTTTATCATATGTACCTTTGATAGGTATAGACATTCATATAACTCTCCCCTCTGAGCCTGGATATAGTGTTTGTTAGGTGATGAAGGGGCTGGAGCACCTCTCCTATGAAGACAGATTGGGAGAGCTGAGCTTGTTCAGCCTGAAGAAGAGAATGCTCCAGGGAGACTTTAGAGCACATTTTAGTACCTCAGGGGGACTTAAAAGGAGGCTGGAGAGAGACATTTTACAAGGGCATATAACAATGGGACAAGAGGGAACAGTTTTAAACTGAAAGAGGGAAGGTTTAGATTAGGTTTGAGGAAGAAATTCTTTGCTGTGAGAGTGGAGAGGCACTGGAACAGACTGCCCAGAGAAGTTGTGGATACCCCATCCCTGGAAGTGTTAAAGGCCAGGCTGGATGGAGCTTTGAGCAAACTAGTACTGAGACAGCACTGACCTTGAACTGACATGGACGTTTTTGTTTCTTCAGCCCATTTTTTTGAGTCTGTAGAGAAAGATAAAGTTAAAAGTCAGGAGTAGTGTAGTCAAAAACTATTGGAAGAGAAAAAAAATACAAAAAATGAAAATAAATATCCTTTTATTCCTTCTCTCTTAGTCTCCTAGGTCTTAACTTAGAGTTGGAGAGTTCACGTTTTTAAAACTGTCCTCACTATTCATGAAAAAAATGACTGTTTTTGTGAAGTTTTCCATCTGCTGAAAATGTAATAATAACTAAATTAAAATGATCTGTACTTAAAAATTAGATTAATTTGTCTTGTGAAATAAGTGCTCATTCTGCAATATCTGTTGCTGATGATGTGAAAGAGTTAGTTTATGAGTTGGAAATTATTGCTGTAGATAACAGTACACATTCCTAGACTTGTGTGCTAGGAACTACATATGTAACTCTGGATTTCTCATGTGTTCCTTTAAAGTGTATTTGAATTAGTTTGTTTAGCTAAAAAATATTTATGCTTACAGAGTGCATTTGATTGTTGTTCATAAAATGTATACTGCTGTAAAAGAGTCTTTTTACTTCCTAGTACTTGCTTGGCTGTGGACTCTCTGCTGAGCTTTAACATATTTAGGATCTGTGCAGCTGCTGTACCAGCTCTGACCTGAATTAAATTTGTGAATCAAAGTTTTGCATCTGGTAACATTTAGAACTCTGTCCCATTATAAATGGTTATGTAGCTATAAATTACTTCTGTCAATTTGATGAGATCTGAGCATGCTCAAAAGAAGATGCAGGCATGCACTTCTCTGGATTTTGACTTTCATCTACTATATATTCCTATTAAGCAGTGTAAAGTATACTTCTGCCTGAAGTTGCAAATGTTAACTTTTCAGTTTTTAGTAAAGGTACCCTATTTCCTTTATGTCTACTACAAAAGCTGTATGTACAGTCCCGTTCAGTGTTTTATTTGTATAGAGAATTTCCACTAATATTTGTCTGTCTGCACAGTAGTAGAGATAAAGATTTTTGCAGGTTGCATTCCAACATTTTTTCCCAATGTTACAGATATGTGTAGGTGCATTTGCAGTTTTGTAGCTTGAAATTTTTTTTCTGCTTTTTGTTAATTGCCTAGTTGACTGTGAGCTACTGTATCCATTAAAAATGGAAGAAGATAATAGAACAACTATTTTTGGTGTGCCCAGTGCATGCCCTAAGTAGAACACTTGCCGTGTTGTTTATTGACTGTTAGTGTGCATTCTAATTTGTGTCTCCTGGCAGTGTTGTTTGTGTTGGTGGGGACGGCATGTTCAGTGAAGTGATGCATGGTCTCATTGGAAGAATGCAGAAGGACTCTGGCATAGACCAAAATAATCCCAAAGCATCGTTAGTCCAGTGCAATATAAGGATTGGCATAATTCCTGCTGGTAAGAAAGGGCTAACTTTCAGTTTAATTTATTCATTCATTCTTGAATTTTTTTCTTACTCATAACTTCATGAATTTAGGCCTAAGTGTAAGATCTGAGCAATGATATTCTATCAAGACACCTAACTAAAGCTGTTTGTATCCATATAAAATTATTGATCACATGCAATTTTATTTAGGAAGAATATTTTGTTTTTGTAATATTTTTTGTAATATTTTGATTTTGTAAAGGAAATCAGATCTTAATGTATAACTTCAGAATTTAATTACTATTTCTTTTTTTGTGTCTTACTGTATGTTAATGTGAGATAAGATGTTGACAGTAATACCCTTCTAAACACATTAAAGAGTGGAATTTACTAATCAGAAATTGACCTGATAAATATTTTTCCAGTTCCAAATTCCCCACAAATTTAGTTAGAATTATGATGAGAACTTTCCACTGGTCTGGCAAACTCCAAACAAAGGCTAAGATTCCTGGACTCTCTTTTTTTTCCATTTGTTCTTGCAGCAAGTACAGGGCATCTACAGCTGAGGAATAGTTCTTGTTTTCCAGACTAAGTTGCAGTTTCTGCCCCGTGTTAGAGGTGCTACACATTCACAGTTGTCAATGTCAACCACTTTTTCAGGCAGTCCTGACTGCTGTCATTTGAGAGAACTCATTCTTCAAACTAAGGTCTTTCTGGATATGATTGTTGTTACTGTTATTGACCATAAAGGCATTCTTTGGATCAGCCTTACTGTCTTCAGTCTGGTGTCCCAGCTGTTACCTCATCCTGCTCATTTGGTCCGCAAAGTTTCCTTCAAAAACAGATTAACAAATTTACTTTCTCTTACAGGATTGAATTAACTGTTGTAACTCTTTAACAGAATCAGTAATTTTGAGTAATCTGTAGGAGTACAGGTGGACAGTCCAGTATCCTTTCTATGCTGTTTGCTTTTCTTGTCTGATGCTTGAGCTTTGAATTAAAGAACTGGGCATGAAATAAACATTGTGAGCTTCTGGTTAGAATTACAGGTTTCTGAGAAAATTTAGTTCAGGTTGTAAAAATATACCAAGTGAAGTACAATGCTTGTACTCTCAAGCTATGGGTGGCTAATTTTACACTCCTTAGATCTTTGTGAAAAATGTATCCAGATGCTAATGTTCTAAATTGTTGCTTGCAAGAAGCTTAACTTTTTCTGCTTGCAGTATAATAAATGTTTGGTATCTAAAAGTTACAATATGAATATCCCCTTATGGTTTTTCAGCCTCCTGTTGAGTATATTCTTATTCAGCCTCCTTAAGTATATTCTGATTTCATTTGTTAAATGAACTTCACAAGAATAGAACTCGAAGTGTTCTTCTTCTCCTCCTTTTTCTTATTTGGGAAAATTTCTTGAACTAAAGGTTTCTTACTTACATGACTGGTTTCAGAAGATTTTGCCTACGGGTGATATGTGACCTAAGAAGATACAGTTGAAAAACCAGAACCTCAATATTAAGAGCTATTTCTTTGTCCTCAGGAAAGATTAACCTTGCTTTTTCAACATTTTCTTAATGGATTTTTTCCAGTTGTACCCAAAAGTATGATCTTAATTGATATTTTAATTTTATTACATATTTTAATGTTTTGTTTGTTGTTTTGTCCACTGTATCCTTTTGCTATTTGAATGTGTACTGTATGTTCTATTCCTGTAATTGACATGAGGTACAGCCTTGTAATGAGTGCTGTAGTTCAAATATTTTCTCCAAGTGATTATTCAAATCCTTCAAAAATTATTTATAATGATGTGTAAGGAGGCAGGCCTTAAAGTTCTATTAATTAAGTGTTTGGAAATAGAGAGGATAATATATATCTTGATCTGTTTGTATATTGTATGGTATTTAAAATGATCCATTACTGTATATATGGGAAAGTGCTTATTAACTGGAAAGGGTAGTCAAGTCACTGACCAAATCTTGACACATCTAGTCATTACAGTGACCTTAAACTGAGTATGAAATAGCTTAACCCTCCCTCAAGGCAGAAAGATTTGGGGTTTAATTCTGGTTTGTATTTTTCCAGCCCATGGTGAAGCTGTTCTCTGTTCATCTTTGCTTGATATAATCTGGCCATGTATTGACCCCAACAGATTCTCTAGTTCTATCACTAGTGCAAGCAGTCTGTTCCAAAAATAAATGAAATTCTTAAGAAGGCCTTTTTTTTTTAACTAAACTGATAGTCCTGAAATACAAGTCAAAAGTAATAATGAAATATTAATCATACATCTAATAAAACTTCATCCATTGTGTTCTTTCTACTTCTTTATAACCAACCTTTTTTAAAATATCCTAAGAACTCATTAATAGATACTGAAAACAAACACTACCCATAGTTTAGAGATGAAGATCTAAAGCTCTGTGTGTCTTCTGATACATAGAGATGGTTTACTCAGTGATGACAGGAGCCTGGGGTAAGGTGACATTGGATCAGTGTTTTCACCTTTTTTATCACTTAGTTCCTGGTATCAGGTTGTATCAAGAGAAACATGGCAAGTTGTGGTTTGTGGTTGTGATTCAACAGTTTCTGTATTCAAACAAACACTAAATTCAAGAGATAGTCGTCACTCAGAGACTGATAATTGAATTGTACAAAGGTTTGAAATTACAAATGAAAGATTTAATGCTAAAACACTCATCTATATTACTGGGTTTCAGTGATAAGCTTTATTTCATAGCAGAATTCCATTGTGCAGTCTCTTTTTTTTTTTTTGAATGTTGAATACTGTTTGTAAATCATGATTCTAAACTTTCTGGAGCAAGTCCTTGCTTTCCTTAGTGTATCTTATGGTTGAAAAATACCATTTGTTCTTATGCATTATGGAACTTTTCTATGAATTAACTTGTGGGTTTGTTGACATGGATAAAATACTTCTACTCAAATGGCACTTTTAACTTCTGAATTTCTCTTAGTCACAGCCATTCTTCAAATCTGCCAGTGGAAGTTGACTGTTTGCCATTGTAAATGGATTTGCTGTTAAGAGTACTTAGAAGCTGTAGTGCATCTCTGAAAACCTCTGTTTAGTTATTTCTTCCTCTAGGCCTTAAAAGCTAGTTATTTCTTCCTAGCCTTAAAAGCACTTTCAGCCATGTGGTCTCACTGCATTCAGACCAGGAATATGTCTCCATAGAACTTAAAAACAGAGAATGATTCCTGATGCAGCTTGGACACTGAAGTTTCATCCATGTGTTTTAGTATTAAAATTGCACTCTCTGGAGTAAGCCAAAGTAATTTGCTGTTGTTATTACACTTGGCATAGAATAGGAGGACAGAGCTGTCAGCTGCTGTTCTTTTTAAGTTTAAAAGAACTTACTGGTTTAAATACTC
>WBNO01006214.1:0-15561 GCA_013400575.1 Peucedramus taeniatus
CAACTGTGACTTCTGTTTTGCAACACAACGCATTTCAGAGTTTCCAAATCAAGTTAATTATCATTTGATACACAAAGTTAATTTAGATGACAGGTGCAAGAGAATGGGTAGTCCATGGGGTTTGCCTTGAGTCAGATTTACTACATATATATCACTCAATCACAGAATCAACCAGGTCAGAAAAGACCTTTGAGATCATGGAGTCCAGCCTGTGACCTAACACCAACTTGTCAACCAGACCATGGCACTCATCCAGTCTTTCCTTAACCACCTCCACGGATGGTGACTCCACCACCTCCCTCACTGTGTCTAATGCAAAGTAAGAATGGTTTCATTGAAGACTACTTTTTTGGAAACAATAATTTTTTGTCAATTTCATTATGAGCTTTTAAAAACTTCAATCAGTTTCCTGGAAATAAGCTGTGTCAACAGGGGGAAATTCATTCTGAGAAACAGAATAATTTAAAGAATGAAGATAGTTTTTAGGTGTACCAATGAGAGTGTTTTCCAGCACTCATGAAGAAGGAAATGTTATATTCTCTTCTTCTCACCTATGTATATATTTTCTTTTGATATTGCTCTTAACAATGCAGTGATGAGGGCTTGCAGTAATGCTTATTCTGAAAAGCTTGCACAATAGCTTTACCACTTTCTATATTCTGTGTACCATTTAAGAAAGGAAAAGTGAAATCATTGCTAGCTGACACTTATCTTTAGAAGTTCCTTGAATGGAAAAAGACACCATTTCAAATGTAAGGGTTTATATAGTTTGGTAATATAGTTTAGAATTTTTCAGAAAATTACATTTAAATGTCTTTATAAATGAGCAATACTACTTGAACATGCACATATTGCTGCAATGAATTTCAGTAATGAGAGTTGTGGATTCTTTCACAAAGCATCACAGTAATAAGACTGTTAAAAATACATTTAAATGTTGTAATAAAAATACCACACATCTTTTTCTGTGGTGTAATTTGTTAAAATCTGCCATTACATTTGACAGCCCTCCATTCAGTATCATTTTAGTTAATAGATATAGTGTACTCAATTTCTTGCCCTCTGAGAAAGTACTGACAACACGTTCTGACCTATAATCTATACTTAAGGGTTCAGTAGCTTTTTAGGAATGTTCATGGAGACTTTATTAATCTCTAATAAACTCAGCTCTTCCACTTCATTTAGTGGCTGAAAGTAACAGTATTTGCTTTCAAGACTAATTATAGAAGGCAGAGCAGAACAGTCAAAATTATGCCCCTGGCATAATTACAATAGACTTTGTTTATCTTCATGCCTTTAAACACCATTCAACTATGCAATAGCTTCCTTTTGTCCTGGATATTTGTTTCTGAGAAATGACATTTAAATTACTAAACAAAAAAATATTAAAGTGACATGGCAAGAACAATTTAAATCTGATTGTAAGAGCAGCTAAAGCTCCAATTTAGAGAACAGTGTGAAAAAATAAAAACAACCAAAACAAACAAAGCCAAGATTGGTAGAGAAATACTCTACACAAAGATTTATTTGAAACCGAATTTTCCATATGAGGGGTCTTGTCTGTGTTCTGTGATTTTTTTTACTATTATTACCAGATCATATCTATAAAAACCTCATGTCTTCCTTTTTTTTACAAGTTTCTCTTATACACAACATTTACAAGACAGGGAGTATAAATGTAGTCTGCAGAGGATACTATACAGACCAACTAGAGTAGTAAAACACTTAACCTCTCCCATTTCTGTTACAGAGAGGGAAACTAAAGTATGAGTCTAAGGGGCACTATAACAATAAAATAACAGCAATAGCAGTCCTGGGGTAGTTCTGCAGTACAGATTAAACTCCTGGGACATCATCTGAGCAGATGTGGTAAGACTTATTGCTTTGGTAAGAGCAAATATTGCATGAAGTCTAATTCATGTATGTAATTCCAGTCCATGCTCTTCAAACAAGACAAACTATTTTTTTATGCTTTTCTCAATTTTCATGCACCTAGAATGAGAACATAACATGATACCTTAATTTATTTGAGAATATAAACCATTTTAATATCCTAAAACTGAAGATCCAATGGGTTTTATTATATTATTCATTAATTACTAATAACTTGGAGGATCAAGAATAACATACTATATACATATACTATATAATGCATTAGGGAGTAAACAAGACTCAAATGCCCAGAAAAGGCTATATTTCTCTTTTGTTTCTTTAATCCACTAATTCAAAAATAAAGAATTTACCTAAGAGCAAAGATTTTAATGCAAACTCCAGTTTATGGATTTTGCAGCTCTCCTAAAGGGGCTTGGAATACACAAACTAATAACAACATCACTTTTGAATTTGTAATACCTTTCATCTGAAGATCTCAAAGTGCTTTTCAACTTCAATGAAGCACACCTTAAAACAGCAAGTGAGATACATGGGGGACATATAGGAATTTGTTCAGCCCACCATTACTCGTTGAAGTTTATCTCTCTCATTGTTCTTTAAACACTTGTGACAGCACTACAGCAAGTTCAATTGACTGAATACCTCCTCCTCTTCTCTCCTGTATTTCAGTTTAGAAGTATATTCAGTTAAAACTGCTGGAATTCACATAGGCATCATACAATTGAGCCATAATTTATGTAAAACACCAGGATTCGTGCCCTCAGCTGATGAAAAATGTCAAGAAATCTGAATTAACATATGTGGCTAGAAACCCATTTCTATGTTTTTGCTAAAAGAAANTTCTATGTTTTTGCTAAAAGAAATAAAACCAGGAAATTAATCCAGGAAAGCAAATTAATTGAAAATTGTGCTGCACTGTGCCAACTGGAGATGTTGGATTCCTATGGAACTGGAAATAAGGTAGAAGGCCAGAAAAATTTCCAATATCTCAGGCAAAAAGAACATTTGTTTATGAAAAGTAAGTCTTTTCTCAAAGGCAAATAATTTTCAGCTATGTAGATGACTATTTGAACTTTGTCCATGTAAATATGGTTACTGCAATTTAGCCATTCTGCTACATATATTTTAAAGAAAATATTTAATTAATTAACTAAATAATTATTCTAGAAGCATTTCTCTGCTGTAATGGCAAAAGTCATATAAGGACATACAGATAAGTTATAGTGATTCAGAATGGTCATACATGGCTCTGAAGGACACATATTTTGAAAAATCATTGGTTAAGCATTTTAAGACAAAATCATTGGTTTAAGCATCTTGAAAGTAAACACTCAATAAAAACTTTTAATTACTTTTCACGTCGGTATTCTAATACTCCAGAAGGATAAATTTTTCTCCTCCACTTGTCCCTTTTCTCTCAGATTTACTGAGATCACATTCAAACACGGCAATGAATGTTATGTACACATCACAGATTGGCTCTGAGGGAGCTGGCAAGCCAATGTCACACAGTGTGTTAACATGAAAAGATAATAACATACATTCTGGAAGCAGGTTAGCCAGGTGAATACCTTAGAAGTGTTAATCAGATGACAAGTTAATAAAGTTCCAAACTGTGAAATTTGGCAGTTTGCTACTTTCTGCAATATAGACTTGACCAATTAATTTTTCTTAATACAAGCAGTGTAATATATTTTTTTCTTGTTTTTATCCTTCTACAAATCCATTGTTAACACTTACTGACCTCAGGACTGAAGCGTTATTATAAGAAAAGTCTACTGCAATGTTATCTGTTAGATACTACTGCCTTGTTAATTATTCTCTACTAATTATCACTGGTTCCAAAATCCTTGCACTGTGAGGATATGGAAAAGATGCAAATGACAAGAGAAGAATAATAATTGTGGTTTTTAAATGTTTGATTTATTTGTAAAAGCATAGCACTGTTCAGTTTTATTATTATGAGTAGCTATGGGTTTATTACATAAACCAAATGTATTTGTTTTCATGGATGCAAAGCATGCTGTCTTATAACAACCACAACTCTTAGGCAGAACTACTGTCTTCTAAAAGCTATACTTTTTAAGTCTTATGCTCATATTTTTAACAATCCTTAAAAGAAAAAAAAAATTATTTAGCCTTTCAGTTAGGGAGTGGGAGCCTTTACCCGTATACTGTAAGCTACTGAAAACTAGAGTTTTTAATATTCTCTTTTGCCAGATAATATAAACAGTCAGCCAATTATCATATGTTTAGTCAATCACACCAGCAGCCACCTGAATTTCCAGATCTTCTTTGAGATGTGAATGTTATTCTTCCCAGGGCATGAGCGACGTGGTCTGACTCCATAGCTTTGAGGTGGGGGTGTTCTGAGGTACCTCTGAACCCAGATTAAGCCCAACCAGTATGGTTCTGTAATTCAAAAGTAGAGCCATTTGTTGGATTTACTAAATTCTAGGTTTCATATTTATTAGCATTTTGAGTAAAAGAGACCCATCAGAGTGAATGGTTCACATCTGGTGCTGTTAAGGAAGCAACTGTAGTATGAAATCTCTTAGTTTAAAAAAAAAAAAAAACAAAAACCAAAAACCCAGCCAAACCCTAAAAAAAATTAAAAACCCAAAGCCCAAGAATGAATCCTCAAAACCAACAAAATCAAAGATCCAAACCAGACTACAAATGTACCATCATATTTTAAATTTTAAGGTCATCTAGAGAAGCTATTTCAAGAATTAGAAAAATAGTATAGAACAGATTGCATATTCCTAGTCAAAATAAGCAACTCCATATTTATCTTACTTCACAGTAATAGCTTTCTTGTGTTGTTCATATGGTTTTTTTTTTTTTGGTTTTTTTTTTTGATGTGTCTGGCTGGAAGAAAGGTTTTATAGATTCCTCTGTATCACTGTTCCTTCTAGATTAGTGTGTGAAGGAGATCTTATTTTTCTTTTTGATTTTGCATTTTCTAGTGGCCTTCATGCAATCTCTTTAAAATGCTTTTTTCTAACACATCTGGGATAACTAATCTGGTTCTTGAAAGGAAAATCCCTTCAGCAGCAAAATCTCTGCTCTGAATTGGTAACATTTGTTGCACTGGCCACACTCTGCTTAACAGCTTTAATCACTTTCCTTGGGGTCTTATCTTGGATCATAACTTTAGCAATCATTGCCAAGCTTTGATTTACTGGACAGAACTAAAACTGTCCCCATTATGTGTCTTATATTCTCTACCCTGCCTGTGATCTCTGCTCTTCATGGAGAAGCATTATTATGTGAGTTTTTGTGTTTGATCCAAGATCCTGTACATTATCTTGAGCATTATTAAACTCCTTTGGAATATACAGCATTTAGCTCTACATTTTGCTTTGCTTCATGTTATCAAATGTGTCTGCTTCTACAAGTTAAGTGTTGATTTAGATGTCAGATAAAATATGTGTGTAAAAAAGTACAAGTTTACAAGTGGAAAGAACGCCAGATACGTTTTTGGCAATGGCAATGAGTTTGGGACAAATCTGTACTGAGAGGCCTTCAGTAAAAATATGGGCCATTATTTATAACTTTAAATTACACATATATCCCATGTTCAGTGTCCATTATATCTGCATAATTTACTTTACTTATTTCAAGTTTAGAAGGAATATTCTCTGACACTGCATTATTTTGAGCCAACTCTTGTTAGTGCTCTGATATCTTTAAAGCACATTGTTTGTAAGCCTGCTTTATTGAGTACATGAAAATATTCCCATGTTGCATGTCAGCAAATATATGTTCATCTTTCACCCACCAAAAAGATTTTCATTGAAACACAAGAAAAAAGTAGAGGATTTACGAATATTGTGCTTCTTGAAAACAGAAAACTTGCTAGAAGACAGAGGTTCTGCTACACAATCCAGCAAGGGGAAGACTGGATGTTCCTTTATCCCCTATAATATGTCAGAAAATCGATATAAATGAAAGACATAATGAATTTCCTCACAAAAGTATTAATTAAGGTCTCTTACTGTCATGAAAAATCTATAAATGATAAAAAACCTCCAACTCACTGGAAATTAAGTTTCATTAATTCTTCTCTTGATAGATCTGCTACATATATATTTGTTATCATAGTACTTTAGGACTAGTGATTTTAAAATAATTTTTCCCATTCCTCAAATATATTAATGTGTGTTCTAAACAAACCGGGTATATCTGAATAGTAGTACCCTCAGACAGCTTCTCTGGCACCTCTATTCAGTGTGATCTTTCCCTAACTGCTGCTCAAGAAATGCATTATTTCAGAAATCAGGGAAATGATACCTGAAATCTCCATGATGTATTAAGAGAGAAATGTGTGCTGCTCACAGGCACTGGGATGGGCAGAGAGATATTCCTTACTGGCAAAGTCTAGTCACCAATTCTGTGTCTCTCAGAATTGTCTTTTTTGGGCTTATTTTTATCCCAGACTCCGGTCCTGATGTACTCTTTTCTGGAGAATGAATCACAGCTATTTTAGCAAACCTACTTCAGTGAATGAGGACACCATGGACATATATTCAATGGTGCACCATGGACATATATTGACTTCATATGTGCACACAGTCATGGTAGGCATTAACTTTTGAGTGCTGTCTTCTGTGCAGGACTGACTTACAAGCCAGCTACACTTTGTGATACTCTGTACATTAGTGCTATGGTAGACCTAAGAACCAAGAGGGACTTTGCTCCACACCAGCAAATCCAGGCATCACCTCAAAGCTGATTTCTGGTCTCCTCAGTTTCCATCAGGGACAGACTTTTCCATAAACATTTATTCATTTTCCATCTCTGTTCCAAAAATACATTGATATATCTCAGTTTTATACATGCTTTGGAAGGATATCTACTGTAATTCCTGTTATCACCCTTTGTTCACAGTGAGACCTACAAACTCGCTTTAGGAGTCTTCTGCTTTCAAAAAGTTTAAGCTCTAATAATTTCACAGCTCTGGTATCTCCCTTAGTAGACAGGCATGGCTGCAAGATATTTTCTCTCATAGAAGTAGATGTTCAACATTCAGACATCAGATATTGAATAGCAATTAGCTGTTCAATATTCAATAGCAATTAGCTTAATGAAGACTCTTCATTAAAATTATAGGTACATAAAATTAGTATATGAAATTCAGTAGTCTTTAAAATGAAAACTCTCATCAGAGTTGCTCAGCCACATTTTTTCTCTTTAAGTTACCTCCCTTGAGCCTCAAGGCAAGACTTTCCTTTGGGTGAGATTTTTTTCCTTCAGCCTCCCAATAATCTTTAAAATAGAGGGATCAGTGATAGCTTTAAATCATCTCCCCCAGACCACTGAATAATCACAACATATCATCAGGAGTGAAGATGTGACAGTACTGAAGATGTCCTTCTTACTCTGTTATCTTACCAGAAGTTGCTGTTGGAAACATAATTTTTAGCTTTTTTCCAGGTACGTTCTTTTTAGTAGAGTCTTTAAGGTTTTTATAAAGTCTCAACTGTGGTGGAAAGGAGCAGTTTCCCTCCCTTTCCAACTGCTGATAATTCACTTAGGAGCTCAGGCCCTTAAGTGAGACAGTTCAGCTGAGAACATAACAGCAGAGACTTGTTTTCTGCTAATTTAGTTCTCTGAATAAGTGTACTGGGGGGCCAGAGGAGCATCAATGCTGGGGCAAGGGAAAGCAATTGGTGCTGAGGACTTGGGAGCAGGAGCAGGAGGGTTGAAGCAGCCCCTTTGTCATCAGCTCACCACTGCAGGGGCTCAGCTTCCCTTGGTGCTGATCTTTCACTTCTCTCTTCTCTCTGGAGTCTTTGGCTCACACATAACTTTCTCCTGTCTGCCTAACTGCACTGGGACATGATTTTTATTCACTCCTTCCTCTTTTATTTTGCAGTTTTGTAGCCAGACTGGCCATCTGAAACTAATTGGAAAGTTCATTTATACGCAGTCAGTGTCATGGCTTACAATATCCCAAGTGTTTGCTAGAGTGAACCATAGTTTGCTTTCTCTGCTTTTTTGCCTTCAGCATTGTTGATTTAGCCTAGGAAAATTATGAATTAAAGATCCCAATAACAATGCTGATTTCAAATATTTATCGGTTATTACAGAACAGTCCCTATTCTAACCCAATATTCAATTCTTTTACCATGTGTGTGTAACAGTAAACAATCAAATAAGCACTCTTCAAATGAAAGAGTAATTCTTGCAGAAATGCAATACTAAATTTATAATACCTGGTACAGCAATATTTGGATACATTCTTAAGAAGACTAAAATTACTCAGAAAAATGAATAATCACCCACAGTCAAGTGCTCATGATTCTTGTTTAGAGGAAACCAAGCATCCTGTTGTGTGTAGTAATGCAAAGTGATGGACTGAAGAGATCAGGATATTTTCAAATACAGAAAGCTGAAGAAGGTCTATGGCCCTTGTTTCATCCACTACTGCCAAATTCATGCTATAACAAATTGTTTTACCTTGGGTGTATTCTTCTGTGCTCAGGTTGCACATGTAAAGCAAACCAATATGCTTCCTGTGAGCTATCTAAATGAGCTACAATTTTTGCCCTTGTTTTGCAAATGCCTCCACTCAATTGGCATCATATAACAATATGGGTTGCACTTGGATCAACATTAACATCAGATGATTATGGGCCATTTTGTCAAAGATTAAGCTCTTAAAAATTATTTTGGTCCATATGTCCTCTCCCAGATAACCTATGATAGCAAAAAGTAGCTATGTGTTTCTACTTTTGGAACAGATTCTTTGCATCATTATATTATTTTTCAATAACTTTCATTTTAAGCTTATCCCCTCCTACCTTAATGTTTCCTAAGATTTATGAGTATCTTGGAAAGTCTAGAAGAACAAATTTTAAATGTACATTTTATGAGTAATTAGTAATATTTTAAGATTATCTGGAATAACAAAAAGTCTAAAAGATCATTTTAATAGTTTTTCAAGATACTAGGACCAGGTCCCAAGCTGAATTCTCTTGGAACAAAAAATTAATCTTAAATTAGTCCTGCGGGGGCTGATGAAAATTCCAAGTATGCATCGAGGACACTCTTTTCCACTACACTGACTGCTGAGAGTGTACCTTCTAAATGTGTCTTACACTGTTTTCCTTTGCATATTTTACTTAGTGAAATCGTGCCTGTAAGTGCACAAGATGTATTTGAAAATACCAGGTGTATAATTTATATTGGTTGAGAAACAAGGAAGTGGGATTTTCTGAGCTTCAAAGGACCTGGATGTCTTTGCATTTACTCATGACTAAACATTACAGCATATGTCTGCACTCCAGGGTTCAGCAGAGAATAAAGGTGTGTGAGTTTTTCTTAAAATAGCTTGAGCACATGCTTGTGGTAATCTAATCCCCACAGCATGGAGCTCAGTGAGGTCAATTTTATCCAACTTTTAAGCTAGATCCATTCTACAGTACAGACAGAGTAATAAATAGAGATTGTTAGGAGTTAATAAAACTATTTCATTTTATATTTATTAGAAAAAATAAAGTAACTCAACTAAAGCTGTTGGGAAAGAATTGAAGTAAATCAATAACTGGCAACACTGGCAATTAGAATAGAGCTTGCAAACCTTAGAAACAGGCATCCTCACAAATCTAGGTTTATAATTCCTTACAAGACTACTGCTGAGTATATTTGAGAAGAAGAGACCAGGGGGGTTATTTGTCACTGAATATGTAAGATTCTGTTCCTTGTGCTGATTACAGGGATGGCTAAACTAGTACAGATCTGGTTTGTTACCAGCTTACAGCCTGTCAAAATGTCAGCAAGAAATTTGTTCATGAGAAAGTTCCCTAGTTCTTTTCATCTTCCAGGCTTACACATTTGAACACGAAGGCATTGTAAGTACATAAAAGGAACTACACCAGATCACAAAGAAAAATTTTGTTATCTTCAACACTGACCTTTTTCAGGGCAAATGTGTGTATTTATTATGACACAACTTTGTGAAATGAGATTTTTCTGTCGCATATTTTCAGTTGCTTTTAAGCAGTTTGCCCTGGGATCAGTCTTCCTGGAAAATCTCAGTAAAATGTGATGAAGAATTGCTGTGAGGGATAAAATGTTATTAAAGGTAGACAATAAGCATTTTATAATTCCTGTAAAGTTCTGACTAAATGCAGATGCTTTGCTAGTTTCTATAAATCTAAATGCACACAAATATGAAAGGATATTAAAATATGGGTTGTTTGGATTTTCAGTATGTACCAAAACAGTTTCGGTACCTTTCAGTACCTTTGTACCTTAACTACACAAATAAGGAGAAAAATGTCATCTTTTTTTGAATACATGGAATTCATGTTGAAGGTTGAAAATTTCAGAGACTTGACTGGATAGGGACCTGATTTGGGAAATGAAACCAATCTGTGCTGTGTGTGAATGCAAACCAGAAAATTAACAGAGGGATAAATAAAAAATAAAAGGTGTGAAGGAATGGACAGAAAGAAGATAAGGTTGATACCAAGAGAGAGGCAGAAGCACAAGGGAATACCAAAATCAGGATCCATAGATCTCATAAATCCCTCTTTGATGAGTTCACTGTCAAAAATGACACCTTCTTTTCCATCAAAAAGTGGCCTGCTCAACGGACAGTGCATTATGGCTTACATTTGTTCCACTGAGAATGAACTAAGTGTTAGTTTTAGTGGAGACTGTGCTTTCAAGAAATTTTGAGGAGACTTTGCATTATCATTTTCCTCTTTTCCTTTTGATAATCCAGGAAAATAAAAATAGAAGGCCATATTAAACAAAGTACCTTAACACAACAAATATGATTACAAATGCCAGCTTCTAAATGAGGAAGTGTCAGAATTACAGACACATGAACAAAGTATCCCACTTTAAGCAAATTAAAATTGACATCAGATATTTTCAAGAATTATATATTTTTGGATAAATTTCAATCTGAGATGTGGTAAGCTCAGATGCTCCTGAGAAACACTTTTATACCTTTCTGCCTTACATAAAAATACTTTTTTTTCTAGGAATACTTACAAAACAGACAGGCCTTTAAAACCACAGAGGAATTGTGTAACCCCCTTTCTATAAGTTTCTTATTCTAAACAGTTATGAACTCAGGAATAGTTCTGTACCAAAAAGCTACAGATGCTCAATAGGAACTTTGCTTTGATGTCTCGTTCTCAGATTCTAAAATGTTGAGCAATGATATTAAACCACAAAGACTTTTTTTCCCAAGCACATTTAATCATGGTTATTTTTGATGTTGATTTCTAATAACAAATATACAAATAAATTTTTTTTTGGCATAAGCTAATCTTAAACTAGTGAAAAAAATCCCAGTGTTCTACTGCCAAATAATAGGTGCCCTCACTGTGTTTATTGCATTTTCCTCTTATGCAGGTTGATAAATAAATCTGATCCAGGGGTTAAACAGCAATATTTATGTGTAAAAGTATGAACATTGAAAACAATGTTCTCTGAAAACAAGTGTTGCCTCTCTTCTAATGTGACAGTGGACATAAACTTGTAGACAAGAGTAGAGAAACCAAAATATATCTGAATTTGATTTTTTCTTTGTGCATTTCAAGGATGTTTTAAGCATTAATTGGAGACAGCACAACAGATTAATGTTTTATTATTGGAGTTAGTAATTGAGAAAACAAAACAAAAACCAAAACGACAGTTTACTTTTTGAAGTTCACCAAGAACTTAAATTAAGGAGTGATACCAGACAAAGAAAAAAGTTATAACAAGCAGGCTGTCACTGCCCAGGGGAGATGTGGCTTTGCCTTAGGCCCTTCGTGCAGTCAATTATTAAGTGCCAGGAAATGGCTGACCTAGGGGTCACTATTATTCTTAATATAAATAGTTATTAGTAAATCTGAGAGCAGGCAATCTGAAGGCAAAAAGGCTGAGATGTCCATTGTCAGAAGAGAAGGCAATTCAAGTTTGGTATCTCTTGCACTAGTCCTGGAACACTGTTGCTCCATAGATACTGAAGAAGTCACATTTAATTCACTCTGGGTTGAAATTGAAGTCAAAACCTTTGCAAGCTGGGTTTGTTGATAGTTTTGGGTGTTCTTTATTTGGCAAAACGTGATATTTTATTGTGATATTGTAATGATGTTTGGTTTTTGGTGGATTTGGATTTTTTGGGTTTTTTTGTGTTGGTTGTTGTTTTCTTGTTTGTTTGTTTTGATTTTTCAATTTTAGGGACAAAGGTACTAATACTGAAAAACTCAGTTTCACTGTGTTTCACTTGATTTAAAACTAATTTGGCTTATTTTAAAAATAATCAGTGGAGAAATCTTAATTTTGTAGAATCATAAAATAATAGAATGACTTGGGTTGGAAGGAATCTTAAAGATTATCTGGTTCCAATCCCCTACTTGTTCAAGGACACCTTTCAATAGACCAGGTTGCTCAGGGCCCCATTCAACCTGGTGATTTCATAACACATAGCAGTATATTCATGCACAAATAAGACTATTGCTCATTTTTAAGTTTAAAAGGGTTCAATATCAAAGTGGAAGTTTTATCTCCCTGACTTTTCACTGCTGAAGCTCAGTTTGATGAACCACATGGGTGAAACAAGACACTGGACATGTGCAAAAGAAATTCCACCTTAATGTGTAATTCTTGTTAATGAAATTGTTAATTCTTGACTGGCTTTGTACAGACTCAGAACACAGAATGAGTATTCATTGCCATGTAATGAAGAAGAAAATTTGCTACTCCTTTGTCCTTTTTACTTATTGAAGGTATTTTTTTTTATTCTCTAATTTTCTCATAAAATTGCTAAATTGATTCCCTAGAGTTAATGAAAAAAGTTGTTTATTGCCATGGTGAGAAAGCAGAGTATGGCAACTACTGCTTTTGTTCTCAGCCTCAATTTAGGAAATTGTTTTACTGCTGATCAGGAAATCCTTTGTAAATTATACCTTGATATTCTTTAAGCAGATATTGCCAGCCAGGCCAAAATTGTCTTAACCAAACAAAAAATAGGTAAAATCAAGACCACTGCTGAATGGGTTGTGTTCTTTCATTTAATTCTGATTAGAAGGCTTTGAGGAGAGAGGGTAGAACTGTTTCTTCCTTCATCCTACTCATGCTATCCATTAAGGAACTGAACCTAAATCAAAGAGATAGATTCAAATGAAACATAACCTAATTCTTCTTCCAGGGCAAGTGATATTGTTGACATTACAATCAGTTATACTGGCTTTATTTAAATGATGTCTTATTATTGGATTAGAAAACAAAATTCAAAAAGTACTATGACATTCGAGTGCACTCAGAGAAAGATGTTGTCTAATGTTTTTGTATAACCCAGAGTAGTACATTGCTACTGTTTCAAGAGATTCTATTCTTTTTTTAGTGATTAGTATTTCTTTATTTTCTATGCATATTTTCACTTATCCATCCATTACAATAAAGTAGGCAAGGGAAAAAATATATGTTAAACCCAAAAGTGTCATCTAGTCTGCATTATCTGTGTGTTTAATCTCATTCCTAGGATATATATTGTGAAAACAAAGATGAAGTGTGAGGTTGAAAAGTGGTGGTCGGTGACTAAAGGACCTTAAAGTGCTATGCACATTTATTTTCTTGTGCAGTTCTAGATATCTTGTGGAACCTACTTTTCTGAACTTCTTAGAAGTCTGAGAGGAGACTGTTCCTTATAAGAGATGTCCAAATTTTGCAGTTAAAAAAATTTTAGTACCTTGTTGTTATAAATTAAACACTTCCATGATCTTTCATATAGGCAGAATATGTATATAGGCAGAATATGATTTTATTCTGCTTTATTCTGATGATTTATTATAGGCAGAATGTGATTTTATTTAGATTTCTAAACAGATATGAGAAATTAACTGAAAATTCAGGTTGTTCTTTTTTTTTTTTTCTGAAATGATATCAAGCCTTAGTAAAAGTTGTGTCTGTTTCAAACAGACAGACAGACACACAAACCCACCTTTCTTCTTCCCTCTTGTCAGAGCTCACATTCGAACTTGTGGCTGCTATCATGTGATTAGCACTGTGTAGCAACACAGATACAGCATCAAAAAAATTAATATAAATTTCTTCCACATCTGTTCTTTGTGTATTGCACTTGTTTTATTGCATGATATGAAAAACATGGCCTGTGGAAGTTACCAAAATCTCTCCTTTTTATCACATGTAGAACATAGTTGATTGTTCTCAGCCAAAATAAAATATTTACGTTTAAAAGAAAAGAAAAACCTGAAAACTACTTTTAGGGAAGACTCTGATTTTGCTGGTTTTAGTTTGTTTTTTTTTTCCCCATTTGGTTTTCCAAGCTGTTCCATTAATTGTTTCAGGAAGCCTTCCTAACTAACATTTCTCTACCCATAAGGCAAATTGCTTCCCCATTCCTAAGCACACTATCTGGAATTTGTCTGGCCTTTAAATCGTGGCAAAACTTGAGCATGTATTAGGTTCTTTTTTCTACCTACTATCTCCCTCACTACACATACACATAGCTGAATCTGAAAAAGTGCCATTTTGGTTATCCCAAACACTGGAGAGGATATCTCAGTGAATTACCAATGGACTCCGTTATCTCTATAACAACAACAAAAAAAAATTACAAATTCTTTTTTCTCTTTTTTTTGGGGGGCAGGTGTTGGGGATGACCTGGTGTAAACTCATAGCAACATGTATCTAAGGGCATGAAACATTTTAAATTTCAGAATGTTTTGAAAGAAAAATATTTAATATTTACTAGGAGCTCATGCAGAACTCTAAACATGTGCAAAACAAAACATTTAAATTTAATTGCCTATTCAAATAAGCTAGTATAGATTAGTTATGGTTAGTTATATTATCAGGTATTAGTTAGTCATAACATTAATACATTTCTTATTCCAGACCTTAACTTTTCCTCATTACTCTTCAGTTTTTACCAGGAAAAAAGACATCCTGAAAATAAGCAGAAAACAATAAAAAAAAATACAAAACAGGAAAAAATGAAAATATTTTATTTTTGAAATAGCTAATATATCGAATATGTTACAATGATTTAAAATAGGATTTACCATTAAAAGTAGGATGAAAATGACTGAAATGGTGCTGATATTTAAGAGTTTTGTTGAGAATCAAAAGGTTCAGAATAGAAGTGTGAGCTTGAGACAAATCTTGTCAAAAGACTCATCAGCCTCTGTCAATACTTGATAGAATATTTGTATAAGAGTACTTCTAAATTAACTCTCATATCCAAGTGACAGAGTTACATAGTATTGGAAAGCAAACTGAGTGATAGTCTTTCTGCATATCCATGGTAATTGTATTTCTTTATCATGCAACTAACAACATTTTAAAACTAGGATTTGGGAATTGCTTAGGAAATAATAGCCAAATCTAATACTTTTTTAAAATTTATTGAATATCACACACAGTCCACAGCAAAATCATATAAAAATTAAAAGCACAAATAGTCTGGAAGAAAGACTTTCAAATCTGCTTCTCCTTTTTGGTACTAATACCCTCAAAAACATCCTGTTTTCATAGGTATCAAAGAGTAACTTGACTAATATGAGAGCCATGAGATATCCTAAAGTGAAGAATTTTTTTTTCCATTTTTATGTTCAATACAGCATTTCACTAACAATACTTCAATTTTTTAAGTGGTGATAAGGCAATTGTTAATAAAAAACGCAATTGCTGTGG
>WBNO01006303.1:0-23331 GCA_013400575.1 Peucedramus taeniatus
TATATAAATGTTGCAGATGTCATGCTGAAAGAGAAAACCCCTAAGAATAATATAAATATCTTTTGGCACTTGTGTGAGGTTGCTCCCTTGTTTTTTACAAATTATGCTAAAGGCGTGACAATAAAAGTTAGAAATGGTCATGCATTTTGAATAGTGTTTAAAGAAATTTT
Organism: Peucedramus taeniatus; assembly: GCA_013400575.1. Taxonomy (NCBI): domain Eukaryota; kingdom Metazoa; phylum Chordata; class Aves; order Passeriformes; family Fringillidae; genus Peucedramus; species Peucedramus taeniatus. The sequence continues at coordinate 171 of WBNO01006303.1, forward strand.
TAAAACATGTAGCATTAGTTACGTTCACTCTTCTAACATTTGTTTCCCTTTATGTAAATGCCCAGCTTCCATAATACCATGCAAGTCCTGCCAAATCGGCCTGAAAGAAACTGAATTTCCAGTTCTGATAGTTTTAAAACTTCAGAAGGATCTAAATAGCTTTCTTTTAAATATCTTTCTTGTGCCTCCAACTCATTCCTTTTGGTTGTGTAATAAGAAATATTTCAACTTTGGGTGAGAGGTTGCCACAAGTACTCCATAGCTGTGTAGGGAATAGAGCTGTGTTCTTCTTGGCATGGATCTGGACCCGAATCACAGCAATACAATTGCAGAAGGACAAAAAAGCTGTTTCATTGAGAGAGGAACATGTTAGTTGGGTTTTTATTGTTTGGTTTTTTAAGAATCTAAGAAATGTGTTCTGTCACACTGTCAGAAAATGGACTACACTCATTTCAGTTACTTAGAGTTAACATCCAGAAATATTTATATTGTATGCATGGAAATAAGATACAAGTGCTTCATATATTAAATTTGAATTCATCAAGAATTTAAATCTACCATTCTTTGTCAAAGCAGATTTAATAAAATGTTAGGGAATTGAACTCTAGACTACCATATATGGTACTATTAGTTATAGTCAGCTGCAAAGATGAGAACCTATGTTCAAGTCTTCTGCTACAGAAGACAGTGATTTGAAGCTGAGCTTCTTTCCTCATAGAAAAGTACATAAGCCGACAAACTAAAGGGTATATTTGCAAAACACATTTCATCACATTTCACCAGTTTTGAAATAGCTCACACTGTTCAAGGACTGTGAGAAAGAATGAAAACAGCCACACTGAAATTTTGGCTTGTCAACTGGGCATTATATTTCTGTTAAAGCTTCTGCTCAAGTGCATATTTTATCATGATAATCAGTAAGGGGAGAAACAGGCAGATGATAGCTAATTCAGTTGGCATTTTAGCTCTCAAAGTTAGACAATGGTGGGCTCAAACTCCTTTGGTCATTGCAGAAGTAGAACTCAGGTTTCTCACTTCCATCTGGTGATCTAGCACGAACTTCACGGTTGTGAATGTAGCTTCTAGCATAATTTTCTTTTCCCTCTGAAGACATTTGAAAAAATTGATACAACATCTGTTGTGATCAAAATTACACAGTTTTCTTACTATGAACTATGATGTAAAATTTCACAGAGATCCTGTCCAGAAAGTATCGCAAAATGTATTTCGGATGTCACTTACATACACTGAACAAATGAGCTTTCAAAGAATTTCCTCCTTCCAAAGTAGGAGGACTTTTAGTTTGCTCATCTGCATTATCCATAGTGACTGCTTGCAGGTTTTTGTAGAGATCTGAGGTAGCATTTTATTTAACAGAGTAAGTAAATCTTCATTTTCCGGAAGGTAGATTGTCTATACGCTAACATTAATATAGGCATTTCCAAAAAATCAAGGGTTCTTTAAGTAAATGAGGACATATGCATCTACTGTAAGATATAAAATATTGCTGCATCTTTTAAAATTTGGATTGGAAAAGGTTTAAACACTGCAATTTGAAATCACGGACAGACAAATTTAAGTTTGGTTGTTTTTTCTTCAATATTGCAGCTGTAGGTTATAATTATGTTTTCAATTCATTTAATGTAGCATGTGTTTGGTTTTTCAGGGAGAACTCAGAATAATTACTGCTTGTCTAATGCTAAGTATTGCAATGAAAAAACAGTAGTCTGTATGTTCAGAGTCAAATTCAAAACTAGCAAAATTTGGTGTCACTATCCTGACTTCATTGTGTTCCCTTTTCTTATTTCATCTGAAAATCTGGCTCAACATTTTATAAAAAAATTGATCTGTCTGAAATGTTTAACAGGGTATCCAAATACATATTTTTTATATTTTTCATAATTTATAGCATAGAGGACAGATTCATAGCAACCTTATTTCTACCCTTTTTCAGGTTTGTTAAAGAACTACTGGAAAAGAAAGTAAGTAGTGTTCTTTTTTGAATTCACTTCTGTATTCAGAAGATGCTGTGTGCACACACAAAATAATTAATCCTGCTATCCAAATCTGTTGTCTTAGTAACAAATCAATAAATATACATCTTTCTGTGTAACAGACAGATACCATCACTCTGAAAAATATTCTGCTAGTCAGGTTAAGAAATGTAACAGTGTAAAATCAGTTTTTTGTGCTCAGAGCAGGGCAATGTTCTGTGTGTTTCTCTGCTGAGTTTGAAATATCTGGCTTCCTAGAAAGGACAATTTTCTTTTTAAGAAAAGTGGAATTCAGTTTATCACTCTGTAGTGTAGAAGTAGATAGACTAATGAAAGGAATTCTCACCAGCAGAAATCATTGGGGTTTTTTAGGAAAGTTACTAATTCACTATAAAATTAGTGTTTTGGGACAGTGCATGTCCTAAAATGTGTTTCTAAAGACATTCATGCTTACACTCCTGTGTTGAAGATAGAAGTTTACACTCCAATATTATACACAGTAGTACTTTTCTTATCAGTCTTTAGTTTTCAGTGGCTTCTTTTGACATCCTACCTCAAAATATTCAAGAGCAGTTGCCTGGAGTTTAATGCCTAAACCATATGTATCACTAGAGTAATGCCTAAACTATGTATTACTAGAGTAAGCTGGCGAATTTGCAACGTCCTGAGGTCCTTTTTTTCTGATAATACAAGGAACTGCAGTCCAAATTATCACTTACTGGCTTGTGCTAAACTCCTGCCTCTGACTGGTGACAGAATGTAATCCTGTTGACTTTTTTTTTAGGAAAATTTTAATCTAGAGATGCAAGGTGTAAACCTCTGTAGTTCTTAGTGTCTTCTCCACTGATTCCTACTGTATAGCATATCTGATTATTTCACTATTCTTGCTATCTAAGGAGTTTAGGGATTTGTCGCTGTTATGAGAAAAGACAATTGAACAACAAATGGCTTTGATTTTATAGAAGCTTGCAGTTTTGCATCATTATATCGTCAATGGTCACCGAAGTGTGACTGAAAAATACCTGGTCATTCAACTGAATTATTTCTCGTCATGCATTTAGGCTGTCAGCAAATATGAAAAAGAATCCAGTGCTGCTGAAGACTGGTAAAATTTCAGTGACTTGATGACAGTTCTAATAAAAACAAATCCTTTAATAAAGTTCATTAAAATTGTTGTAAGAAACCCCCACTTTCATTCTCTTTTTCTGCAATGAGATGTCTAATGAAAGCAAGGAAATGACTATACAGCTTAATTTGAGTTGACAAGGATGCAGTAAGTAGTAAGTAATGAAGACAAAATGTAATTGCCATGTAAATGCTAATCGTACTAATGGTTACAGAAATATATATGTAGAATACAAACCCCATCTTCTATTATATTTTCAGTATCCCAGAGTACAGCCTATAATAACCCCCCGCTTTGGCCCCTCCTGCTCAGAGGACTTGCTGAATGCCCTCGGGGATTTAGCACAAACACACGATCTCCACGTGCAGGTAAGCTCTGAGAGCTCTGTGTGCCATTTAAATGGTGTGGACAGACAGCATGCTGACCATCTAAAGATACCTTTGGGAGGAGATACATATCTGCTGCCCTGATTTCAGCATCCACTCTGTTGTAGGCTTCTTCTCTCTTTCACCTCACAATAACCTTGTGTATTATTTTATCTATTATTTTAACATCTTTCATAAACTGGAAGTGGGGCCATTTGTCACCACATTACTGGGATGGACATGTGCACCATCTCATGTCACTTTTAAAGGAACAAAAGGAGTTACTTTTTTAGGTCCTATGAAAACTTCTTCAGGTCTGATGAAAAAAGAGATTCAAGGACTAGATTGAACTACAGGCTTTACAAACACTATTTTTTAATGAATGTATGTTTAGCACCAGTAGATTGCTCAGAAGGTTGTAATGTCAGGTTCAATGCTGTTTAAAGGATTCGCTCTATGCATTTTCTTGTTGCAGAGTCACATAAGTGAGACTGAGGAAGAAATCAAACTTGTGGAGAACATGTTTCCTGCCTACCAGAATTACACTGAACTGTATGATAAAAACAAACTGCTAACCAGCAAGGTAGCCACATAACTTCCCAAATATAACTTACATTAATCCATGTAGAGAATATGATGGTTTACTGTATTTACCTGAAAAGTTTGTATTGTTCTGTCAAGTTCAGTGACATCTGGTGAAAAGTAAATTTGTTTTATATTCTATATTGAGGTGTTGGATCTTTAAACAAGCCCACACTGCTGTTCATTAGTATTTTAGAGGAGGTGAAAAAAACCTATACTTTATGCTCCCTGATTCATTTTCCAAAGGCTCCAAAGAGAATTGGGGCAGTGGGATTAGAAGGAAACTAGATAAAGCTGGTATTGTAGGAACTGGTACTTCTTCGACAGTGCCTAGTTATCCTTATATTCCACGATGTTATCTAGTTTTTGCACACTGGTTTGCCTGAAGATTTCTTCTGTGGTGTTATGTTAGGACCAACTTTGTTTTCTTCCTATGGAGAAGCAGCCCTCCCTGTTGAATTCTAAACATCAATCTCGTGTGACAACAGGTGTACTTTACTGCTCTGACTATCCAAAAACAATCTCACCTCATTTTACCAGCTTATTTTACCAAGTTTTGAGAGGCACACTAGCCCAAAGAACTGAAATTCATTACAGCTTTATACTGTTGAGATAAATGTAATATACCTTCCCACAGTAATTACAGAAAGCCAGGGCACATCAGATTAGATAGTGGACTGCCCATGCAAAAGTGAATATGAACAAGCCAACTACAGTCAGAATACTTAAACATCAGTCAAGTTAATTAAAAAATTTATGAAAGACTTTTCAGATGCTCAAGGGGCAGCTCCCTGGGAATTAGCTATTGAACTCCCATTTCTGTGTTTGAAATTTTACCCCAGTAAATTACTTGTTAGTGTCCTTTTTGCTGAGAAATCAATATGGACTACAGAAGTATGTACACAGAATTAACCTTTGTTTTCTCACATGGTCTTTTGCATGCTGATTTGTTGTGCAAGTATTCTAAAGAGCATATTTGTGCTGAAGAAGCACAGGTCTTAATTCTGTGACTTGTATGCACACACGTGAAAATTGTCATGAAAAATCATGATTACTGGTGCCTTCTGGAGTCAGGCTCCTTGATATTCGGGAAAGGATTCTATCAAACACAAGCATAAGAGCAAAACCTCAGATATTGTCTCCCCATCCACTCAAACTAAGACACCAAATCCATTTTTTTTAAAGTGTTTTAAAAGCAGGGGGTTTTTTTGGAGCTGTTGCTGCAATGTTTCTTTCCTTTTAAAAACAGTACAGATTGGCAGGGATATGCTTCAGTAGCTACCATATGTAGGTCCTTATATGAAGATGTGGCTATTCTCCTTGTGTTTTCAGCTACTTTGAGCTTGATGAGTAGAGACGGGAGAGGTACAGTGCCATTAGGAGATGCTCAGTTGAAGCAGTCTCTGTTCCATGCTCAATTTTATGTGCAGATTGCAAGATCTAATCTTGCTCCTCTCTCAGTGAGCATTTGGTATATGAGGTAACATCAATTAGATTTGTATGGGAATAATTGGTTTATGCACTATTAAATTATCCTATCCTATACTTCTATGTTTTTCCTGTGAACTTATTTTTAAACTCAGATATGTAGGCTAAGAAGCAAAAGTAATTTATCAGTTGCATAAAAAATTAGGTTATATTTTACATGAGGATATTTAATCTCTCTCTCCCCCTGGTGCAGAGCCAATAGAGAGCCAATAGGAAACATGCTAAGAGTACATACATCTTCCATTTTATCTGATGTGTTCCTAGCCCCAGTACTTAATCTCCTTATTACCTACAAAATATAAATTGTAAGCTTGCTACAGCATTAAGAGAACTGGGAAGTTCTCGCTTTTGTCTTTGGTCACAGCAGTCACTGCAAGAGCAAGCACCCTCTATTCTTATATTTAAAAATGCAAAAAAGTGAAGGAATGATATGACAGGCACGCTGAAGTTAATCAGCTTTTCCCCTTGTGGGTTTTAAGAACTTAATTAAAGAAGTGCATTAATTTCACTAATTGGTAACATGTCCTTTTTGGCTATTTAAAACAGTGCAGCAAACCTCACAGCCACAGAAGTAAATGAAATATTAAGTAAATTCCTGATTTTCTTTTTCTTTAGACAGTGATGGCACATGCCTGTCATCTTTCTGAAGAAGAGCTGAAACTTTTTAGTCTTCGTGGAGCTGCAATTTCACATTGTCCCAATTCTAACTTTTCGTAAGTTAAAAAAAAATAGGAATGGTGTATAATTAAATAAAGCTGTTGTTCATGTAGTACCCTGAGTCAATGCTACCATTGCAAACCTGTGATATAGAAGCTATGTGATACCTCATTACACCATAAATGACATAATGGATTGAACACGACCATTCATCATCCTTTTCTGCATAGCATGCTCTGGATGATTTGTGGTCTTTCAGTTTAGTCATTGCATCTATATCCGTATCTATATAAATATTTCTTTTCTAAAAATTTGGTTTTTTTGACTGTTCTGTCAGTGGTAGATGTCAGTGGCATCTCCCTTCCCCCAGAATTGTGCTAATATTCAGAAGACTATAAAGTCTTCTTTCTATTGAGCAGACAAGAGATGCTGCATGATATATAGCCAGAATAAGTAATAAACCAAATCTTGTACACATTAAGGGAGAGTCTTTGTCATAAAATGGCTCTGCAGCCCTGCTTCTCCTGAACTTTTTCTGCATGTTGCACACAGAACGTGTTTCTTCTTCCAATCCAGGTTGCGCAGCGGTGTCTTAAATGTGCGAAAGGTTCTCGAACACAATGTGAAGCTTGGTCTTGGCACAGGTTAGTAGTTTGCTGTGAAAGTGGTTTCTTCTGGAAACCATTGGGAGATACATTCACCTGTTAATTTTTAAAAATCAGTATGTCTCCGACTTTTGGTCCTCTGTTTTCTCCACTTGAGTAAGGAAGTCTAGACTATTGAAATCTAGGGTTGGTCCAAAACTGTTTTAAAACAAATAAAAAAATTAGTGAAGAGTTTTGTTGCTGTTGTGAGCTTAAACAGGGCTTGAACAGCAAATTTTCAGATTTCTGTTTTTGTGTTGTGTTCTATTCACCTGACTGTGTGTGAGAACACCTTTATTGGGAATTATGCCTTCAGAGACACTGCTTAGCCATAGAACTTGTTGGGTTTGCCTCATATGTCTCTTTGTAATTTTGAATTAAAGCTTATAGAAATTTAACATAGGGAAATATACCCAAAACTTGTTTCTAAGACTCTGATCCCTTATAGATGTTGCAGGTGGATATTCAGCATCTATGCTTGATGCTATAAGGAAAACAATGATGGCATCTAATAGCCTTCAGATCAATAAAGTGAATGAAACAGGACTAACTCTTGAAGAAGCTTTTCAGCTTGCCACTCTGGGAGGAAGCCAAGGTAAGAAGAAAATTCTTTAGTGCGCACACAGAGAGCTATAACTCCTTTTGATTATATGTCTCCCTGTCTTCATGGGAGATTCCTGGATTTTCTGGTGTCAGAGTAAAATCTAACTGGTAGGCAGAGATAATCCTTCATTTTCTCATAGCTATACTAGGCCTTTCAGAGAAGAGTACTCTATTAATGCTGAGAGTTTAATAACAAAATCTTCATGGCTTTTCAGGGTTGTACATTTGCTTTGCAAAGATCCTCGGACTTCTTAGTCGTAAGGCTGTAAGTGGTTGTCTATTTATTGTACCAGCTGGAAATTTGTTTTCTTAGCAACCATCACCTAGAAGAAAAACTGCAATTACTGTAAAATCATGCATTCTATTTGTTATCAGTTTCTAATTTTGCTTCTGCTTTTTGAGCTGTCAGTGAGGCAGTTTGTTGCAAATCAAAACATCATGCAAATCGCTCCTCACTCAGGGAAAAGCAGAAAAACAGGTTTTCCACCATGGTTATTCAAAACACAGTTGCATCTGCAGAATGCAATCATATAGTGTATGGGTTATCCAGTTCTGGAGAACCAATTTTACTATGATCAGTTGCACATAAAAATAGATACAATTAAAAAGTTTTAGTGGAATTGGTATGATTTAGCAGAGAGGAAATCCAAACATAAGTGAAAACCGATTATTGTTTCAGCTAGCAGAAATGAGCTCACTACCTTCTAAAGCACTGGTCCCAAATCTTCTCAGTGTAACCCGTTTGTAGTTGTCAAAAAGCTCCATTGGGAATTATTAACGGAAGTTTAAAAGATGTAGTGAAAATGTTGTCAATCAGGTCTTCTCAGAACTGTGTTTTAATTACTGGAGAGTGTAATGGATGAAATCGAGAATACAGAAGATGAGCAGGGAACAAATAGTGTTCTTTTTCCTGCAATATATACTGTTCCACAAAGTATGAGAATAAACTAGCTGAAACATAGAAAGGAAGACTTCTAAAAATCTCAAACTCATACGTGGTTTCCCTTCCCAGCTTTTTCTATATTACATTTCCTAAGTAAAGTGTTAATTTTTTATATTGATTTTAAGCTGTTTTATCCTTACTGAGTCACTTTTAAGAGTAGAATATAAATTGCTTCTGCAAGCTTCCAGTAGCCTGGATACTGAAAGGGAAAATTTCATTAGCAGAAATTTAAATGAGTGATTATTTTTTTGGAATAGTTTGCTTTGTTAAGCTCCTAAACACTTATCACCCTCTTGTGTTTAATCTAAAAATTGCATTCTGCTCAAAAATCTGAAGGAATATGGGATCATTTTAGTTGAAACTAGTAGGTAATCAAAATATTTAATAGTTTGTAGGAGTTTAAATGTCTTTAAGATATTGTGATATTCCTGCCACTCACAAACTTCAATGACTTCTTAAAGTAACTTCAAGGTTGAAATTCCTTTATCAGAGCAATCTGAAAACAAACAAACAAATTATTTGCAATTATTATGCTCTTTGATAACCTAATTTCAGAGTATTGGAAAATATATTTAATTCACAGATACTTTCTACAACTTAAAACGGTCCTAATTTATTTCTAAAGAGGCACAAAGGCTTCTCTGTAGGTATTCTAAGCACTTTCAAGCACCCAGTCCCTGAAGATGAATATGTAGGTTTTCAGGGCATGAGGACCTGAGAACTTGTGGTTGTAATGAAATTTTGAAAAAATAAAGCTAAATAATAGACCACAAGGCAAATTGTACAGGTAGGTATGAGACTGGCTATGATTATTTTTCCATACCATGTTATTATTTGTTCCTGCTAATTACATTTACTCACTGGATACCTCTTTTATTATCACATTACTATATATTACTATTACAATACGCCTATACAACCTTTCAAAATTGCTTAAACTTTCTAAACAATGCAGTCTAATACTGCCTTAGCAAGGTGAATATTATTATATGCTTTACTGTTTCTCTGACTTAATTTCATTGCCCCATTTGGAGTTTGAATGTTTTTGGAATATAACTTATTGTTTCTAAGTCTCTCAAGAACTCAGGTGCTAACATACTCACTATACAATTTGATTTTTGGTTTTTCCTCGTAATCATATAAATTCTTGTTTTTCTTACGAATATTTCAAGTAAGTTGCCAGGTACTTCTACGTGGTGAAAGGAGGCTGGTCCTGAAGACATGTTTATGAGCTTAATTTCTTCCTCAGCTCTAGGACTGGGTGATGTGATTGGAAACTTTGAGGTGGGAAAAGAATTTGATGCACTGCTAATCAACACGAAGGCTTCAGATAGCCCTTTTGACTTGTTCTCTGCTGATGATTTTGAGGTAATTAGAATAGGATTGATGATCAAAAAATTAAAGGAAATTATGTGGGAAAGGTCCACCATACAGAGAGAAGAGGTCTCTTGGGAGGGATTCTGGTGACAGAAATTGGGTGCACTACACCCCTGCTGTCTGTGCTTCAGCCAAGATGTTCCATGGTTTTTTCCTTCAGAATCTTGCTGACCCCAGTGACAGTGCCATAACACCATGAGCAAAAATGCATGTAATATTTTTAATGCATGTTTTATTAGCCCAAGATGACAATTACAGTTATATATTTGCAGTGACAAATGGCAGCCAATAATAAGCAATTTATTTTTAGTCAATACTTAGAGTTCATATTGAAAAATGGCAACCTGTTCCCAGAGAAGGTTAGGCTGCCTTTTCTGCACTGCTGTTACAAAATGAAGCAAGCACTCAAGATGGTTAATTTGAGTTAAAAGCACAGTTTTTGCGTTAACATTAAAGCAGTGTTGGTTTTATTGTATGGAAACACCTTCTCATTCAAAAATCTCTCTGACTAAAAAAGATAGTTAAGAGCAGTTACTTGAATTTATAGATGTGGTCAGACTGCCTGGAAACAATTCCAGTTCTGTAAAAAGAATTATTTTTAAGTTTAAATCTAAACCTTTTAAGCTAAGTTTTTGGTCCTTAGCACTTTATGAAGGTTTAAATTTTGCCTTGTCTTCAAAAAGAAAATTATGTATGTTAAATTTTGATTTCACTGTTACTAGGAATATTTATGAGAAGTGTTTTTATCAGTTCTTTCAAGCTTCAAATGATTATGGTCTGGGACAGCAGATATTGCTTTCTGAATTTGTTTTCTCCCATTTTTTTATAGGACACTCTCCAGAAGTTCCTGTATCTAGGTATGTTTTGATTTTCAGTTCAAGTTGAATTCTCATTTCCTACATCAAATGTCTAAATTAATGTTGGGGTTAATAATAAATTTATTTCTATATAAGTAAGTATACATTTCCTTGCAGTAATTAAATATATTTATTCAACTCTTATGTGAACAGAGTTTAGTGTCTTTTATAATTATAAACTCTTATATGAACTCTTATAATTATTTGTAAATATGTCTGGGCAGTGTCTGTCTGGGGCTGCGCTGCTGCTGTGTTGTGATGTTGAGGTGCTTGGTGCCAGCTCTGGCCACAGCTGTGTCATGCTCTAAAGAGAGTTTTGCCTTTCTGAGGAGCTGTCTGGGTCACTCCAGTTTTCTTGATGGCTGGTTCCCAAACCAGTTCAGATATGGTGCAACAAGTCATTTTCTGTACAGATACGTAATATTTTCAGGGTTTGGATCTACTGAATATACAGAAAATCCATGACACTATTGCAGCAGCTGAAGGCTATGTTTATTTTTTTTAAAAAACAACATGGGTTGCTAAAATATTTATTGATTTTTGTGATGGCGCTGACTATTTCTCTCCAAATGGACTTTCTAAGTTCTAGGAAATGGTAGCTGCAAATAATGTGTTCCAAAACTGTTTTTTGTAGACTGCATAATTGTCATTAATTAAATCAAGGTTTGTATTTCTGTGCAAATCTCAGTTTTGACCATATTATTTCAGGTGATGATCGGAATATTTCTGAAGTGTATGTGGCTGGAAAGCAAGTGGTTCCTTTTTCAAGCTCTGTATAAATCCATTTTCCGTTTGCAAAATACTCTGCTGCTTATTCTGCATCTGATTTGGAAAAGATTGATTAAACACAGTGCCTGATCATCAGGAATGACACCTCACTTTTGGATAATGTTAAAAACTTACATACATTGAAAATTTTGTTAGACCTCTCAAGAATTACTATACTGAAATGTTCATAGTTCTAGAGGGAACGGCTATTTAAATTTCTTTGTAAAAATAGCATTTGTTCATTCATGGGGGATTTGATAAATACCTTATTTAAAGAGAACACCTGCTGCTCTGTTTAATAATAGTATAGGAACCATTATGTAAAACAATGAGATGCTCATTGTCTATAGGAATTTTTAAAAACCCTCATTGCTTTTAAATTGATTTTGCAGGTAATGAGTATCGTGGAAGAATGCAATTTCCATTATATTATTATCAAGTATGGAAAACTTAGTGTCCTTTTGGAGAAAGTAGTTTTCAGTTTTTCCTATGAGCTTTAAAAAATAATATATTTAATTTAAAACATTATTTTTAAGAGGAGCTAAGTCAGAAGTGTGTGTTTATAAATAAATAAATAAGGGTCCTTATTTAAGAGTTTAGAATTGTCATTTGTATCAGACACTCCATTGAATTACCTTGATCTGAGTGATAGCTGAATAAAACTTCTGTTAAATTAGAAGCAGGCACTGAGATATCTCTGCAGGCTACTCAAAGGCAAACAGATTAAGAGGGTTTTCTGGACTAGAGGGAGTGCTTCATTTAGTTCAACATCCTTCAGAATCTTCCCAAACTCATTTGCTCCTGACTGTTCAGACAGGATGATATGATGATGTCCCTCCTCCTTTCTGTAAAGGAAGTGAGTACATTTAAAAATTTCCAAGAGAAATGGTCTCTTTCTGGCCATTACCACCTTTGACCTGAGGTGAAAATCACCACTGAAAAAAGCAGCTTGGCTTTACTGTGCTCTTTGTGTTTTTCAATGTGGCATCCATAATTCCGGCCCAGTACAATTCCAGGTAAAAAAATATGCCCTTTTTGTTTTGGAAATCTGTGTGATTTCCTTTCCTAAATGGAAAAGGAAATCCTTTCCTATATTTCCCTGATTGCTTTTTTTTTTTTTGTTTTGTTTTTTGAGATTTGATATGGGGATTTTTTCTTGGTTTTCTATTAGGTTTTTTGCAACGCAAAGAATGTAAGCTTTAATTTCAGGGTCATTAGAGACCAATATTGTATTTAGATGCTGTAAACATGTGTTGAATATGGTTTTAAGGCCTACTTCAAACTTCTTTGATTTCACTAAACCTTGTTTCGCACTTTTATCTCACTGCCTGGGGATATAGGACTTACCTCTGTTCACAAAACAAGGGAGGTCACTGCACCAAAGTTTCACTTCATGTCTACTTCAGAGAGAGTGCTTGGCCAACACCACTCATAATGTTCTGATTTTAAAAGAATTTTCAGAGCTTATGTATTGTTATGATTATGCCTATGAGACAGCATAGCATCAAGGGGAAGCGTAACAGTGAATTTGGGCACTTAAAGCAGTACAGTCTGTTCATTGTGGTTTTCCTGCCAAAGCTGAGGGGCTGTACCAAATAGCAGGGAGTAACCAGGAGCTGTCTTGCAGACATCACCTGGGTGCAGCCACTCACTGAGAGCTGGCTCAGGTTCTTCCTCGTTGCTGCACCGTGCCACTGTGTGCCGAGGTACAGCCTTCCTACCCATTGTGTTCAAAGACTTCTAAGGCTTTAGGAGTCAAGATCTAAGGATTAAGATTTACACATTCCATCAGGGTGTTTTCTCAACCATTATGTTTTTCATGTGTTCCAATCACCTGCACAGTAGCACATTTGTTCAGCAAATAACCTTCAGCTCTTCAACTTGCTTTCCTGATTCAGGGACATTTTTTCTCATGAATTTTGACATGAATTTAATTGACCAAATTTCACATTTCAAAACCAAAGAACTGTGAGACACATTTTAATTCTCCCAGTTACTGTTTGAAACTATTTTTAGGGAATTAGATGGTTTTCAGCTTTGGCTTTCCTGTGGTGAAGAAAGATCACACAGCCTTGTGTACAATGTATGCTAGTGCCCTACTTCTTTGCCTTCAGAGCTATGAATTAAATAAATGCTTTTATTTTAGTAGTAGTCTTAACTGTCTCTGACTTAATTGTTTTCCCATTATTTTGTGGTGTTTTTAAGAAAGGGATTCAGCATATCTTAAAATACTTTTGGAGGTGGACAGGTTGCTTATTTGCAATATGAGAACACACTAAAACTTTAACAAGTTCAGGACTACACTGCTGGCCCAATTACAAAGGGACTCTTTAGAATAACTGCTGCCAGTGAGCTTTGTATCTGAATTTTTACTGGGTCTTGAGCAGTTTGACTCTTGTTAAATTCAGGGACAAGGTAGGAACTCATCTTTTGATTATAGCTTTTCTAATGTCTAGTATCCAGACATTACACAGACATAGCAATGGAAAATCGTCTTTTTAAGAATCTCAACTGGAGGAGGAGCTCTGCCTGCACATAGTGACATGGGCTGCCTGCAGCACCCTGCAATGCCCAAGACCAGGAGGAGCAAGGCCCAAGATGGTTAGCATTACATTAAATGCTGAGGTGGTTAAGGGTAAAGGAAAGAAGTCTGCATTTGGTGTTTGAGGAGGCCAGTGGAGGAGTTCATATAAAAAAATAAACTGAGGGTCTATTGACAGCGACATTTAAATAGATCTGAATTGAGAAAAAAATGGGCTGCCAGAAAAGCTAGGTGTGGTCAGCTGAGGCAGTCCCAAAAGCTTGTTCAGTGGAAGATAGCTTATGCACAAAAAATTTAAGGTTTTAAGTCATACAAAGAATGTAGTAGTCAGAATTCTCTGAAGTAATTTAGGGAAATTTACTCATCAAGGATCACTAAGGATCCCGCTATGAAATCTTGGTCCTTGAGACTCTGTGCCAGTGTGTAGATTGCCAAGATGTTTGTTTTGGTGGGGGAGGATCAGTGGAAAAAGCAGTTACTGCTGAGACTTACACATCTACAATATATGCATCTCAAGACTACATATATTCTGCTTCCTTGGATAGATGCCCTTACTGCACATGCACTTTGAAGCAGGCCAAGTAATGGGTTCACATTCTTTGTGCCTCTTTTAGAGACTGAAGTATATTTGGAAGGCAGCTGAGCCTCCAATGTAGTTTCCTCCAAAATAAGTTTAATTCTTGTATACTAAAAACCACCCTGCAAACTAAACCAAAGTTCAGTAACGGAGAATGATTGGGAATTTAGAACAGCACTATTGTCTCCAACCAAAATGCTGATGGAGGATAGAACTTGAACTATTCCCTGTCTGTCCTCATCTCGTCACAGAACTTAATAGCTGAATACAAATTGAAGCAACCCTCTTCCACCTTCCTCCCTTTTCCCCAACACCATCCCCCAAAAAACCCAAAAACCACAAAAAAACCCCCAAACTTTAAAATTAAACAACTGAACATTAAGGGGATATGAGTATGCGGAAGAAAATAAAGGAATAATTTTCAGTCAATATAAATTGAAAAATATGATAGTATAATTGACTGATTAAAGAGAAAACCTCTGGAAAAATGTACATGCAACAGATTCCATATGTCTCTCCCCACAAGTTTTTTTACCAGATGGTAGATGAGATCTTTCTTTCTTAATGTCTTTATGTTCAATGATAGCACACTATTCAGACAAAGGTAAAAAAAGGGTATTTGTGTAGAGCTTGTTTGTTGGGACAATATGCTTACTGTGTTCTATGGTCAGATGGGCACTTATTTACTAAAAATAGAATGCATTTGAATTACTGTTATATGCTGATCTCATTGTGTCACTTTAGGTTTTGAAATACTAGTAAGAATTGCCTATGCATTATGCAGCATTATTTGAATTATTCATGTGTGGCAAGTGGAGTTCTGCACTTTAAAATGTTGCCTTGGCCTAATGTTTATAGTTATGCTGTATTTTTGTGCAATCCTAAGATTTTGTAGGGGAAGAAATGTGTATTTTTTCACTGTACTGAAATTTTCAGTAACTTGGCTTTCTTTTAGAAAAGAGAACTTTAAAATTACCCTATTTAAAAGTCTGTACCTGATTATACACTCATGAATAAAAAAAATTATAATGGTTTTATGAACTTTAATAGTAACATTTAATGTAAAAAGAAGTGTAGATAGAATTTTTTCAAATATAGTTATGATAATGCAATGCAAGTTAGCAAAAGGTATTATTGTTTAATATCTACAGTTATATTGAGCAAAAGAGAACATAGTTATTCTTGATTATTCATTTAAAAAGAATACTTAAGCCCAAGTTCTTTCAAAGAATATCCCAGTTTTAAAAGGAAAAGATATTCATGTCATTACTCAGACAAGCTGTTTAAAAATATTATTTTAAGCATTTCTAGGAACAATCCATAACAGATGATAAGGTGGAAATATTTTAAAGTTCTGGATTTTTATTAATAATCCATGCTGCTTTATTTGCAGCCCGGTATGTGTTAGGAGTCAACTCATCTGTAAAATTATAGAGCAGAGTCACAGAATAAGCTGAGCTGGAAGGGATCCTCAGGATCATCATGTCCATCTCCGGGCCCTACATAGCACCATCCCCAAGGAGAGGTAGAAAATGAATTGCAGAAGACATTTGAAAAGACTGGTATCAGAATACAAAATACTGCAAAGTAGAAAGGAGATAGATCTGAGGAATTCATAAAAAGAAGATGACGTGTAAGTGAAATTCTAGGTGTGAAATGCTCGGAAGAAAAGATACATTCTCAGGTAATGTTCTATTAGATCACGGATGTCATTCCTTATGAAAGTCATGGAGGTCCAAAACCTGACCAAGTTTCCACAGCAGGTGCTTACATGCTTAATAATACAAGTCCAGATACCTGCTCATGGCATAATTATGTAACTCTTCACAACTTCTAGACCTCTGCTACAAGATTTAAACCAATATTACCTGTAATGGCTTCAGAGAAAATGTAAGGGCATATTATATTTTATCTATGCCTGTCCTGTGAAACATTTAACACTGGCCAGAACAGAGGCTGAATTAGTCTGGTCGCAGTGAAGAATTTCTGTTCCTACATGCCATCATTCCCTGTCATATGCCTGGTAATGTGTATGAGTCCAGCACAGGACAAACAGTCTGGTGTGACTGAAGTGGCTGAATAAAAACTTTAGATATCAGATTGTTTAGAAATTAAGCTCATTGCTGAGACCTATGAGTAAATTTTAAATCACACAATCATATATCTAGTGCTGAACTTCTAGATACTAGGACTTTGGCTTAAATCTGTGGGGTTGTTAAGCCCTTGCACTATATGTGCAACAACTCATGCTTCTCTCAACAGAGAAACCAGCAAATTACATCCCCAAGGTATGAAAAAGAGTAACAACAAAATCAACAAATACCATTCTTGGGAAGCCAAAAGGACATCAGCAGCAGTAACAACAATCTGTTGTTTGAAGTTAATATAAATGTTAGTTTATGTGGAAAGGCTGAGCAATGTTTTTGGGAGGCAGTTTCCTGGAAACTTCAGTGGAAATTCTTTCTAAGAAAATGCCCAGAATCAGTGTGCTCCAACCAAAAGGTCCTTTGTGGCTTCTGCAGAGGCAGTCACTTCTGCAGAAGTGAATGCATTCGTCATGCCTAGACCCTCACTTCTTTACCCTGTCACAACTCATGAGTGTGTATTAGCTTTAATTCTGGTATTGGTTTGTGGTTTCTCATAGACTGAGTCTTAGTTTGAAAATAACTATGGTAAAGGAGTGGAGCTGGGAGAAGGATAAGGATAAAGGCCAGTCTTACATCAGTCTGCCTAATGCTTCAACACAAAATATTTGTCTCACCAGGTAGATGTTGTTATGTTTGTACAGCTCTTAGATTCAATGATTTCGGTTAATGACTTGAGTCAGCTTGAAACAAACTCAGTCAAGGCTAGGACATAAATTGTGAGCAGCTGACAAACACATAAAGATGTTTTACTGTGATCTGCATTTAAGCCATCAGTGGCTTTCCTTGGCCAAGGGCTTCTAGGCATATTTAGATAGAAAAACTGGAGATAAGCCAGCAGGAGAAGGGGCCAGTTTTGGTGACATCTGAAGGCTGTAAACTGCAATCTGTCTGGCCTTGTGGCTTCGGAGCTGGGTTGTGTACACCTCTAACAACTTTTAGTGATGAAGCTTTTACAAAGCATTAACATGTGCTCCTTACCTGAGGATGTTTGCATCCCTTGCTTCAAGACAAATTTTCTTTCCCCAAAGGAGAGTTCACATCTGGTGGAGTAAGTTTTCCTGATGCTGATTTGTCTGCTTGTCACCTGTTGCGCATAAGCTCTAGTTCATGTGAAAATGCCTACTGGAGTTAATGTTGTTGAATTTATCCTTCCTTTTGTACTTGTGCAGTTTCAAGGAAGAACAATGTATTAGGAGAAATGGTATATACAATTTCCACTGTTCTGCTTGGTTTTGGTCATGCTAAATAGGAAGTCATGTACTGTTGAAACAAAATAAAGAGGCCTTGTGTTTACACCAACCCTTGTCTCTTTCTGTACTTGACTTTTGAGAAAAGAGAGAAAGCTGACTAGCTGACTAATAAACAATGAAGGCCAAAATACACAGCAATATACTGTTCTCTGGGGAACCTGGGCAACCTCCCATCACATGAATTTGCAAACTCTGCTTACTATGTACAATGTTATTTTAGGGGATCTTTTTTCAGATTCAAAGCTCTTACAGGTTTTGATGTATCTTTATTGACAGATTTGTTGGCTTCATAAATCAAAGCCAGTGCTTCAGTAACCACTTTTTTTTTTTTTTTTGTTTTGAAGTATACTGTCCTGAAATGCTTGCTTCTTCTGCTTAACAAAGGAGTCACATCTCCTTTGATGTGTGTTTCTTCACTTTACTTTTCAAAGCTTAGGCATAAAAATCTCCCCAGTCTAAGCAGCTCTAAAACTCACCAGAAGTTGATTTTCTTAAACAAAAACTGCCATAACAGGACCACACTGAGGAATTGTATACTGAAATGTTGAGACTTATGTGCAAGCTGTTACCAACTTGCTCAAAATTTTGTGCGCAAGAAATAAAGCTGTTCTGTATTTTCATCAACCAGCAGAGAATAGAAAGTGAAAGAAAACTCCTTTATAGACAACTGTTCTTATTAGGAGGGCCCATTTAGGCTTTCAGCATGGGAATTCTGCTACATGATACTTTACTTTTGAAAAACACCATTAATAAATGCTTTTGCAGTATTTCACTGGAGTACTCTATTGAGACTTGCCTGTTTAAAACAGTGTGAGCCCCAGATGCAAGTGGAATTCTTATGGTGTAGAGGGTTTCCAAGTCAATTTGAAAATCTGAGAGCTTTTGGTATGCTCTCAGTAAATCTCAGTATATAATTATCTGTTTCACTACAATGAGTTGATGCAGGCACAGTTTGTAAAAGTGAAAACATAGTTTGCAATCCCCCCAAAAAGTCACTGAATAATCCTGAATACTTTATCAGCATAAATTGATCAATCTTCTCCCATTACTGTAAAGCAGAAAACAAAAATTCCCTTAGTTTGAGATCAGATACTGGATCAGTTATATTTCAGCTTAATGGGTTTGCAGTTCAGGACTTAAGAGCATAGTTAAAATGCAAAATGCAGGTTGCTTGCCCTATGCTTGTAATCTGTAATCAACTGTCCTCCTTTCAAAGCATGTGACTTGCATTATTTTTAATTAAAAATGGCCTTTAGGAATTACCTTAAAAATATGGCATAAAGGCCATGAAATCAAGCTGAAATATGGAGCAATGCCTTTTCCTTTCATAATTGGTCTTAGTTGTAACATCTCAAAATATAGAAGTATTTTTCTTCTTAGAGACTGGAAGTATTAAGCAGTAGGTACATTTTCATCTCAACCCGCGCTTGAACAAATCTCACCTCCCAGCCCACTGGTGAAACTTCACAACTGTCAGAAACCCAACTTCTCTGATAATTCATACAGAATATCAATTCCAGCTAGCTAAGGTCACATAAATATTCACTGTATTCTCTTGGTGCTCTAAAAATCATTCCCTGGCCTTTTATTTTTGAGAAGGAATCCCCATTGTTGTATTTTTATGACTTGTGAAACAGCAAACAGATGTGCCACATGAGATCAGCCTTGCAGGACACAGCAGCTAGTGCTGAGCAATCCTCCCTACCCCAGCTGACGGGCTGCTTCTGAACATTTCCAGCCTTGTTATGCAAAATTCACTTGCTTCGAGGGGTAACAGGAAGAAGAGAAGAGTTTGAACTGTGCGCAGCAGATGCTGTTACAGAAAGAGAGGTTCACAGATTTTATGTTTAAACCTATAAAGAACTGAAGAGTTGCAACCCTCTGCTCTGATCTTTCCAGGTCAGAGAGGGGTGGCTGAGGCACCCGTGAGGCCATGTCTCACATCTTCATCAGGTACCCACCCTTGGGGCGGAATGTCCCAGTGAAACACATACAGAGTGGATTTGAGTGACCAGGATTAGAGCTGTTTCAGGCACAGTATGTAAGAGCAACATAACACTGTGCATGTGCTAAACACCCAGTGTCTCAACTTACTCCCAGTCTTGCTCCCTTAAGTGTGGTGCTGTGATGAACCCTGTGCTGACAGTTTGGGAGGTTGCTTGGACGCCCCGTTGGTCAGCCAGTCTACAGAAGCAGCCTACACTCTCTCTGGGGGCCTGTTGGAGAGCAGAGAGATCCCACCACCAGGGCATCCTCATCTCAATGACATCACAAAATGTCAAATTAAATTCAAATTGCTGCACTGGCACTTCTTCTGATACAAAAGCCATCTCAGTGCAGTTTATGAGCACAGATTGCTCTCTTTATGTGCACTGACAGCTGCACCCCTGCATGTTTCGGGCACTGCTGCTGTCCTGTAGCAGCTGCCCCTTCTGGCCGTAGGTGCTGATGTGGAACTGAGACCAGGTGAGGCAGCATGAAGTGGTGTAATGAGCTACCTTCATAAACTCCTGCACTTCAGTTTTTCCTCTCTTTAAAATGAACACGACTTGGCAGTAAAACTCCTTTGTAAAACCCTGTGAGGATTAAAGGGGAAAGAAAAGAAATGAAAATATGAGAAAAATGAAATAAAGAGCAAAAGAAATAATGAGAAGAACAGCAGGAGGGAGAAAGAAAGCTTTTTCCTACACTATTTCCTAGGCTTTATCTTACAGAGGTGTTTCATACCAGTGGAAGCAGCCCAGGGAGGTGAGTGGAGGGCGGTACCTCTCCTGTGCTGCTCTTTCCTATCCCTGCACACACCTTCTTCTCCTGGAGCATGACTCCTCAAGGCTGGCTGGCAGGACATCTACAGTCATCCTAATCCCCTGGTTAACCGCAGCCCTCTGAGAATGTTCCTTCAAAGTACAGTGCTTAATCACTTTTTGTAAGCCATTCACACCTCTGAAGCACAGTCAATCATCTAGAGAAGCAACTGTTTACATGCAATTTGCAGTCATTGCCCTACAATATCTGCTACCATTTCATACTTTTGCCTCCAAAGCCATAAAAACCTTCCATTAAAAGGGCCCTCCAGGCTTTTTGTAATACTGAAATCTGCAGTGGAGAAGAGAACATGACCTGCCCAAAAAAGCTCCTTGTTGTTTAGGCCATGAAAATTGCATTTATAAAATCACTGCAACAATAACAAAACCCCCCAGCAACATAGACCCACCAGGATCTGTGGAGAGCAAAATGCAGATTGCAACATGGTGGTTGCTGTCCATAGAGCAGATGTTACACAGGCTACAATGCTGAGGGCTACAGCCTGTGCAGCATGAAATGAAGGTGGGCCATGGTACCAACTCACAGTGCTTTACCTTGTTCCAGTCACATGTGAGTGAGTGACAGCACATCATACATGGCTGCAGGATCTGTGCGAGGCTTTACAATAGCTCCTTCCAGGACAGGAAGCTGTGGACTCAGGTGTGCTTATGCTTGCAGCCAACCTCTCCATTATTTTCTAGGTCTTTCCTGAAAAATGTGATTTGATTTAATTTAAAGTGCCTGGAAACCTTTTTTCCTAAAAGAGATTTGCTGCTGAGTGAGAAGAAAGTAGATGTACTTTTAGGGTGATGAAAAAAGAAGTACACAGTTGTCAGAAATAAATGGTTTAGATCACTTGAGGAATCACTGTCAAAGGTATTAAAAAAGCAATTTTAATATAAATTTCCCGAAGCACAGCTCAACAAAGTTCAATGGCAAGATTCTCTGCATTACATACTACATGGATAAAATATACAAAGTAAAATCAGATAAGAATTGATTTAGAATTATTTACTAGGAAACGTAGAAAAGAAAAGGATGCAAAAGGGGAGACCATCCTTCTGAGTCATGAGATTTGGGATGGACCCCTTCATTTTCTAAACTACCAGCAGATATCTATCAAGTTGAAATCCCCCATGAGTGCAAGGGTGGCACTTGTGAGGTTTCTCCCAACCTCCTGTAGAATGAATCATCTGCCTATCCATCCTGGCTAGGTGGTCTGTAACAGACTCCTACAAGGACATCCACTCTGCTGACATCCCCCTGATCTTTATCCACTCAGCCTATCATCATCATCATGGCTTTCAATCTAACCTAAACAATCCCTCACAAACAGTGCTGCCCCACTGCCTCTCTTGCTTCACTTGTCTCTTCTAAAGTTCTTAAAGCCACCAAGAAAGAAAGTAAAATTGCACCCCTTGCAAAAAAGCCCCCTATTTTCTCCTGGCAAATGTTATCTGTAAATTTTACTGGGAATATTAAGCTGTTGTGGGACTAAAAAGGTATCAAGCTGGCTTGAGCAACTCTTTTTCCTACATAATACCCCTCCTGTGGATTCACAGAAGCCTCCAGCCATCCCACGGGTGACCCTGAACTGTCTATGTTCAGACAAAAAAACCCATAACTTTCTAATGTATTAAAAACTATTGATTTGGGGGAAAAATACAGCAAATGGAGTGGGCACAAGAATGCCAGAGTTGTTAACAGTATTATATTCTTCACATGGACAGCAGGTGCATCTCTACGGCACGCCACCCTCTCCTCACTGTGTGTCCTCTGCAGGGATAACTGCACTATTCATTACCGTTCAAGGATGTGAAAGACTTCAGCTGGGTCAGACCAAAGGTCTACCTAGCAAAACTGTCATGTTTCTAGTAAGGCTGATGAATAATAAGGATGTGCAGGAGGAAAGCAGGACACAGACCAAACCTTCCCTTGCAGACTCCCCTGCTTTCAGCCAGCAAGTCGTATACATTCAAGTCAACACTGTATTAGAGAAGTTTGTTTTAGCTCTTTAGTTTGTCTAGTCCCTTTCTGATACATTCATATTTTTTGCTTTTTGCAAAATCCAGCAACTGGGAATCCCATCTGTTCATTTTTTGTTGGGTGGTACAATCTTTTCTTCTGTTTGTTTTACTGGCTGCCTAAACACATCCCTGCTTCCCAGACTGCAAGCTCTAGTGAATACTGTAATGCCAACTTTTTGACTAACATCATTATCCTTAAAAATTATTTCAAGGAAGACTAAGAAAGTTTTCTGCTTCTTTTTGGCTGAATTTATCAAATGGGTGTGTTCATGTATTTATTTTGTAATTTGGTTTGACACAGAAAGATTGGGGCTGGACAGTAAATTACACATGAAGTAGACTGGACTGGTTTCTCAGAAAACAAGAGCTGTCAGTACTGCCTATACCCTTGTCTTGGTTTGAAAGACAG
>WBNO01006304.1:0-15063 GCA_013400575.1 Peucedramus taeniatus
AACAGATCCAACCCCCAACAACCTATCATGAAGAAGAAAATAATTTAAGAATATTTGGGAGTGCTGAATAGAGATGTTGAAAGCTTCAGAGGCGTATATGATATTTGCATACTGTAAGCTGCCAGCTACTTTAATACTTCAGTCTCATGAAAAGGAGGAGATGGAGGCTTCATCTAGCCTTCAGTTCAAAACATGTGAAACACATTTAAGCCAGTATGTTCTTGAGAGAATTTCCATGTCTTTCACATCACCAATGTCCTGAAATCAGGATCATTAGAAAAGCATGATTTATATTTACAAAACTGTTAGTATATCAAGTGTTGTATGTGTAAATAATTATAACACTGTTTTTGCATCATATTGATTATATCATCTCTAGTTTTAAAGCACATTATTTATTACAAAGTAACTGAGTTCTATTTTATGGTAAATTTTTTCCCCCATTTCATGAATCCTGGGCTAGAATTGTTCTTGGAGCGGTATGCTAATTGGTGGGTGGGTGTTTTGGTGGGTGGGTGAGATGGAGGACTAAAAGCACCATTGTATAAATCGCTTTCTTCAATTACCCTCTCTGTCTACTGGCGTCCCGGAGGGTTAGGGTTAGGGTTAAGGAGGCAGTGGCAGCCGAGACTGTGCCATGCCCCAGCAGCCATTCCCGGACTCTCGGGTCAGGGGCACCTAGAGCCGCGGCATGGTGCAGGCCGCCACCGCTGCCGCCTCCCCCCATCAAAAAGGCGCACATTTTAGTTAGGCTGAGCTATGCCGGACACATCTCACCTGCCCCTGCCATGACGGACAACATGAGAATAAATATAACCTCATGAAACATTTATTAAATCACTCCTGTACAAAGGGATACATATTTTAATTAAGCTACATTTTGGACAGCCCAGGAATGCCTGCAAAATACAGAGGCACATGGATTTATCAACTACAGTGAATAATGTCCACTACTTTGACAATCTCAGAAATACGAGTTCACCTTTTTAATTTTTTCAATTTCACTTTTTAGAAAACCCTTTGAAAATGTAGAGTCAACAGAAGTTATTTCCAATATTCTAGTTTAAAACCCAGTGAATGATTGTTCCTATGTCTATACACCTTAAAAGGTACCCGGGTACTGCTAAAAAGGTTCTTCTCTGCATACTTAAACATTATAACTCTGCTTTTACTGGCAATATGCTTGATACTTGAGTTCCCACACCTAACCACACACAAGACCAACAAGTTTAGCATAAGACATAAAAGATCAGCTAACCAATATAAGCCACCATGTTAACTCGTAAAACTGTGCCTTGTTAATCAAATTTCCCTCGTGGTCACCAGTGGAAGTCCCTGGAGCCCTACTCAAGATCACCTGTTTTGTCTGACTGAGTGAGGCAGCCCCTACCCCTGAACCTGTCACTGAACTGCCAACTAAGCTCAGGTTCCCATATACCCATTCCCTCAATTGGAAAACATGGAAGCGCAGTCAAGTTGATCTCTCTCCCTTCTATATGGAATTCAGGTTCTGTAAATCCCCCTCACAATACTTACATTTGTTCTTTATAAAATAAAGATTTGACCCCAGATTTAAATTAATCTCTAGTAGAAAACAAAGATTCCCACAATGGTAAAGACCCCTTTAAAGCACAGAAAACAGGTCCTTTCATATCTCCAGAAATTCAGATTTTTCTCCTTGTGATGTCTATTTAAAAGTACCACTTATTTCCATTGTGTAATTCTTGCACGGGTGGTTCTAAAATAATTAGAAAGCTTACATAAAAAAAAGGGATGGTTGGCAAAAGGGTGTGGTTTTGGGGTGGTTTTTTTTTTTTTTCCCCATATTGCTTCCGAAGCCCCAGAGTAGAAAGTGAAGTGTTGCATGTGAGGCTCTACAAGGTTTTTTTTTTTTTTGCGGAGGGGAGACAGATTGGCCAAGGTCTAGTCCAGCCCTCTCTGCTGAGGAGGATGTGCTCTGAAATTCAACCAGTTTTCCCAACGCTTTTGTTGCTGATGAACTGAAGTCCTTTTGTTCATCCATTGCCATGGTCTTTTCCAGTTCCTACTATATGTTTATGCATTGCCAGAGATAATGATTTTACACCAAAACCTCTCATAGTCCCATTTTGACAGACAGAACAAATTAGTAATGCCTCATCTAAAGAAGAGCAATGGCTACATATTCCTAGGGAAGGAACACACATTTCTTTGGAAACACCAAATGATTGAGTTTTTCTAAGGTGTTCTCTTCCAGCTAACTTCTGAAGAAGTGATTCTTCTGGGTCCTGGTTTTGGGAAATATTACCATTTTTTGTAGCTTGTCAAAATTGATCAACCAGTCAACAATAACAATCATAGCAACCACAAAAAGAATCCCTTTCAACTTGTTATCATGAAACTTGTAGTGACCTCTCGTCAACACAGTGATTGCTGGAAGGAGGCTTTCTTAAATTCTTTTGTGGTTTCCTTCTTTTCCTTCTCATTCAATGTTTCAGGTTCAAATCCAGTGGCACAGAGCCAACACCTTGCCCATGAAAATGCCAGCTCTTTTTAGAGCGCAGGAACTAGGCAAAGAGCCGCATGGTGTCTTCAGAGAAGTTTGGGTGTGTCTGATCACAGAAGGTGATGGGAGAGGGAAGGGGTGCACCACAAGGGAGGGAGGCAGGACGGCTCTCTGGTATGTGCCCAGGAGGATGCAGCAATGTGGTTGTGCTCAATGTTTGCGGTGGGCAGGAAATGGGTTGGCGGGGGTGGTTACAAGGCAGAGGTGCCGATGGACAAGCCTCAGAGGGGATTTGGGGAGAGCCAGGGGTTTGGGAGTCTGCCAGACAGCCTGTCCCTGCCTGGGGTGATGCATGACATCCAGACACATTGTTTTTCCCATGTGCTGTGTTGTGGTCATGGGCAGGTGTTGAGGAGTGTGAGCATGTGTGAAGAATATGTCAGGGGAGGTATTGGGGCAGGGACAATACTAAAAAATGTGCATATATATATATATATATACATATTATGTCATATGTGTATGGTGCATATATAAAAATATATGGGAATCCCATCCAGAGTGTGAGTCCAGGGAGAGAGTAGTCAGTCTGCAGAGGCACAGATTTCCTGCCAGCTACTGCCAAGGACAGCAGTCCAGCCATCCTGTCCTGGCCATGGCCCTTCATAGCCCCTGTCACAGCCCAGACACACACAGCACCCATGGATTCTCCTGCCAACACAGCCCCTGGGGACAAGGCAGACCAACAGAACTCTATTACAATAAAAATGTAATCTCAAACTAAAGTAACAAAATTCAGGGCAAACTCTGGCTACACAAAACTGCTGAGAGGACTTATAAATGCCTGGATCAGTCTCTCAATCAGAAATACACTCATGTTTCCATTCCCTGGCTTGACCATTTAAGTTTAGTCAAGATGTTTGAATAGCGAAACAGTGCATGAGTGTGTGTGGGTATAAGTGTGTGTGTTCATGAGTGCAGCTGCTGGCTAACAGCTGTTTTGCTCTGAGTGGTTGTGTCAAGTTCTAAAGAGATGATCTGGAACATAAGAAGACAGACAAACAAACACGAAAAACTTAGATCCTATTAAAGACTACCATTCATTTTCAAAACATCAATTGCAGTTAATTCTACAGCCTCACCAGTGAAAATTCCCCTAGAGATAAAAGTTGTCTAATCATTATAAACCACGGTGTTTCTAAAGGGAAAAAGAGTGCAGGGAAAGATAAAGAGGAGACATCTTTAGAAAATTGCACACATCTACCCTTTTCTACCTTGGTAACAAAGCCAACTTTCTACAGTCAGATATCCGAGAGCCCTTTAATACCACTTCTCTTGCCAAATGGGCGAAATCAGTACAAACAGGGGAGAGTAGTTTTGACTTGCAGATCAGATCGGCTGAAGGAGTGAATGGCTTGCCCAGAGCCTAGCAACTTTTTTCATTTTCTGCCTCTTCCTTAAACCGGCACTGATATCAATGGATCCCTTACACAAAACTGCTAACACTGTATTGATACAGTTATTCGAAATTATTATTTACCTGCACTGCATGTGTCGTGCAATACTGGGAGCGCAGGAGTTTTTGTGTCTTGATCGTTTGTCTCTATCTCCCGCTCATCACCTGATGAAGAGGAGTGGCGGTGTTCCCGGAGACAGTGATAGGGCACCGAGAAGGGTGGGCTTTATTTTGCCTCCATGTAGGGAGAGAGGGTGGGCCAGCCAGGTTAATTTTTTTTTTTTAATATTTATTTCATTGGGCAGGGGCTCTGATCAGTACGGCAAAGCGACGAGCGGAGCCAAACATCCAATGCTGCTGCAGACGGTGCCTACTGGCAGTCCGGCCACCTCCCTGCTACGGCCACCGCTCTGGACTGGCCCGGCATGGTCCAATGAGGCTCGGCTAGAAGCGGCTCCGGCTATGCACCGCCATCCTCTCCCCCACCCTCGCTTCACGTTCAAGGTTTAACAGCGAGGTCATATTCATTGACGTCAGCTTGAAGTTTACTGTATGTCCGGCTACATTTGCATACATTAAAGAAATTAGGACATTAAATAAATATGCAAATCCTACTGTTTGGAGGAGAGACTGAAGATTCCTGGAGCAATCGTCCCTATTAATGAAGATTGCAATTAATGAAACAAACAATCTGTTCTCCCGTCCTCCCCTTCGCCAAACATCATAAACAACAATAAAAACCCTGAAGTAACAAATATCAGTTAGGCACAGAAGCCTGGGGTGCACAGGCTGGGACCGTAGGCGATTGGGCAGGGAAAAGAGCCCATCTCAGAGTAAGCTGCTCCAGACGGCTCCCTATGCATAATCAGGGCTTCACTGCTGCGCCATTCTCCGCCATTCTCCACCATTCCCTTCCCCTCCCCTCCCCTCCTCCTCAGCCTGTTGGTTCCACCGTGTATTATTTTTAATATTGATGCATATGTAAAGTTATATTTGCATTTTTGAATTAATCAAAAGCTAAAAGTTATCGCTTTTTCTCTGATCTTTCCTTCCTTTTTTGTCCCCTCTTTTCTCCCCTCCCCTTCCCCTTTTGTCATGACTCTGATTTGTATGTGCCTTTATATGTAGTGTTCTCCCTGCTTCTGTTTGTATAAGGTTACAAAATATGCACAAAGCTAATAAAGCAAATAAAGGTCCACAACATGCTTTTCAGGTCTTAAAAGGAGAGACACATATCATTGTCATGTTCAGCAATAATACCAATAGATTGAACCTGGAAATTTGACCACCTAATTAACTTCATATTAGGAAAAAAAAAAACTGTTTTAAAGTATGAGGCAATATAGATAATGCATGTAATGGGAACTGATTCAAATGATTTCTAATATTTCATTAAGGAATTGTGACCTGTAAATGCACTTATATATCTCTGGACTTCAGGAATGTTTTATTTCAGAATATTATCTTAAAATGTATAGACCCAAGTATGGAGCGCTTTTTCTAAGGAAGACATTTTGTATGTTCTGTCTTAACTGCTTACTTTATTGAATGTATTACAATTCATGTTAACATGGGTAGTTTTAAAGGAACTACCGAAGTCTTTACTGAAAATGCATTTTTAAAGTTTATTTTAAAATATTGCTGTTATCATTACAATATCTTTATCTGAAAATCCTCAAGTCTTGAATTACATTTAAAAACAATATTAGCTCATTTTTATTTATCTTTATGGGGAAAATCTTATTTTTAAAAAGAGAGTAGTTTAAGCATTATTAAAACCAGAAGATTATTTTTAAATTCCAGAAATATTATATTTTAAATGGGCAATGTTTTCCATAAGAACAATGCCCAACCATATACATATTTTTTTCTTAAAAAAAAATCTAAGTACATGCATAGATAATTACTTACACCATGGATTACTTACCTGCATAAATGTATAAGGTGTAAATTACCTCCCCTTCAAGACTGCCATGAATATATTTTTTAAAAAAAAAAGATCAGAATGTCATACTTGATTTGTATTACTCAGTACCTATTTCACAACATGTATACTTTCTTTGGATTTCTTATGGTACTTCCAGCACTACCTCTAGCTCCAGTTGCACAAGACCTACACTAAAGTGCTCATATGTCACCCAAGAAAAAGTGGTCAGATGCCTAACCCGTAAAACATTTAAAAATCACAGAAACAGATACTATAATCCATTAGATCTTACCTTACCTTATAGAGCAATAATTTATATAAGCAGGTACTTTTTGTTTTGCACATTTTTATGAATAACGGTAGGGCAACACATGTATCTAGAGGTGCTCATTTACAAGTGATGGGGACTCAGTCTGCGAAATTTATTATTTTCACTGCTTTTAATTATCTCACATGAATCATGTTCCCTTATAAATTTGTTGTAACACGCAGACAGACCCACAGAAGTGAGTGTCTAGCCCAAGTTCGGGTGTGTGCACAGGTCGCAGATGGCACAGAGGAAGAGCAGGGAGTGTGTGTAGGTTTTGGTGAGCAGGGGTATATTGGTATGTTACATCCCCTCTGGCCACCTCCCTGCCCCCCAGATGCCTCGGTGGCGCAGGGCAGTGACCCCATGTCCCGTCACTCCCCGTGCTGCTGCTTACCCCCGCGGCCGCTTCTCTGCGCACAGCCGTTGCCCTTGATGGCACCGCACCCGGCGGGACGGGACGTAAGGCGCTGATGCCAGTGCTCTGCCCCAGTTGGGCTGCCTCAGGAGCAGTGCCTGAGCCCCCTCCCCTCCAGCTCCCCTTCGTTTCTACCCGCGTCGCTACAGCCACACACCTGCCCCCCCCCTCATTACCATACGGAGGCTGGGTCCCCGCGAATCACAGAGGCATTTGAATAAGCCCCGCAACCGGCAGCAGCACCGGCTCCTGCAGCGACAGCGCTCTGCGCGGGCCGTTTCCTCAGCCCGTCCGCTCCTCCCCCGCCCCTGCATGTGCCACAGGCATGGTGGGGACAGTTGTCTTGCCTCAGTCACTTGCCACTTTAGCGCTAGTTTCACGGGTAGAATATGAACAATAAAGACTCCCCTAACTTGTTACCTGATACTTAGCCTTTTAAAGCTAAAAATAAAGGCGCGTAAAACGCACATATTATTTCAAAATGCCACCGAAGTGACGATTTCATGTATTTCAAATAGAAACAAAAGGTAGCATTAATAATATTCAAATTTCGAGTAATCGTTACAGCTGATCGTTAGAGATGAGAGAGGGCTTCAGGTTGACCCGATGAATATCAATGAAATAGATCGCCTCCCTCGTCTTTTTTGCAATACTATTAATGGCTAAAATCATCTAAATATTCAATATTTTAAACTTACATTTTCCTTCTCTTCAGCCATGTCTATCTATCTTTTAATCATAATCAGATCTGCGCCAATATGCTCTATGTGTGAACATTCATGTTTAGGCATTATTTACAGATTGGGTTAGAAGAAGGGAGACAGGTAAAGAAAAAGGCTTTTCTTATTTTTCGCTACATTTGAACCTTTGAAGGAAAATTTGAAAAATGACAACCATGTAATTTTAGGTAGAATAACCAAACCTTAAAACTGTGTGTATATATATATATATATATTTAGCAAGGAAAAGGCTGGATTTAGGGGCTTTTACCCTCACAAAAGTTCGTAATTTGGACCTCTTTATATGTCCTGTGTGAATGCACCTAATAATACACATCCTTTAGAAAAAAAACCAAAGTCATTCTAATGTCTCTTTATTTAATAATGTCTCCCCTGATTAAAAATAGAAAGACAAGAGGAGCGGCAGGGGAAGAGGGAGTGATAATTTTAATATCCATTATTTTCATGCATATTTAAAATAATCACTAAATTGTTAGATTTCCAGGCAGGAGAGTGAAGGGGTGATGTAAACTCTATTAAATACGGTTTTTGGTGAGCATTCAAAACATTAACTTCAGCATCAGTCTGGGATAAGCAGCCAATGCAGTTGAGTTCCCATACACAATATATTTGTATTTTTTAGTACTAACAGCTAAATTATCTTGATGTATTTTCTGTTGTTCTATTTTTGTAACCATTTTACAATTTGGCATAAAATAAGCAATCAATAAATTAAGGTTTGAAATGAACAGTTATTTTTCTGTTTTCCATAACTGACTCACAGAGAGGACTAAACCTGATTTTGTTTCTGTTTGGATAATTTTTTCCTTTACATCAGCTTCGAACCAAGTGGAAAAGGTTGTCGGGGTGTGGGTATTCCTCAGCTCCATGACTCCTCGAAAGAGTGTTTCTTACCCAAAGTCCTCTCCTTGGGTCCGCTCTGTGGCGGGCTCCTTGCACACTGGTAAGATCAGGAGGGGGATGCCGCTGCTCGAGCCCGGCTGCCTGCAGTCCAGGCGACCCGACTCAGGTCGGGGTGTCCCAGGAGGCGCAGCTTTCCAGCACCTGCCGAGGTTGCGCCCGGCAGAGAGACAGCGACGTCTACGGGTGTTGGGCACGGCCCTGGCGAGCGCGATCGATCGGCGGGTTTAGGGCGAGAAGAGGGGGAACACCGCATCGCGCTCCTTTGCCCAACCTAGCACAGCCTGGGGAGAAGACATCAAGGCAACGATCGTGTCTGCGTGACCCGCTGCAAAGCAAGAATTCAGCCCCACCAGAGGGACCGTTTCATTGGGCACACCTCCGCATACACGCACTCCTGACTCCCAATCTGGGCTGTATTGAAGCAACGCGGAGAATAAATAGACTCCACAACTAAGTTTAGTTATGAAGTGGGTATGTATTGGAGCTCCGGCACAAGTGAGATAGCTCTCATAAGGACTTGTGCCCCGAGCTTCGGCCTATCCCACAGCTTTATTCACGAAGGTATTCCATATGTAAGAGATTGCACAACTTTGTTATGCATATTCAACTCCTGGCCCCACCTGTCCTCGCCTCGTATGGTAATCAGGTCCACGCCCTTCTGGGCATGCGTTGTTGTCTGTGGTGGTCGCACGGGGGTCTCTGAGGCTGAAGATTTGTAGTCTTCCTCCGGATGAACTTTTGAACCTTTTCTCCTCTCGCATGCGCTTTTTGGTTCCTCGGTCCTTATCTGGGTACTCTGTGGTCTTAATGAGCTTGGAGACAGAGGGGTTTCTTTATCTGGGCTTTTTGTATCTCCTGATCTCCTCTTGGTATTGTTTTCTATGCAAGAATCCTTAGAAATTTGCATTTTCCTATGCCCTTTGTACCATGGCAGGGGTTTCTTAAGTAAAAAGGTTAAACTTCAACCCAGAGTTCCACAGACTATACCTTAAATGCTCAATTCATAATGTTATTTTAAGTAAACTCCAAAATCTCTATTTCAGTATCACACAAAAATTAGAGACCTGATTGGGATGATAAATGTCTCAATGCGAGCAAAGTCTTCCCAGAGAAGCTCGAGAAGGACGCACTGAGAGTTGAGGGAAGGGCAGCACCCGTGTGTTCTCCCTGCCGCTAATATCTCATCCCAGCACCTCTCCCCTTATTTGTATTGTCTTATATATATGCGGAAAGGCAACATTTCACAAACACATTTCAGCAGGAACAATCACTGTCTTAGCACTTTGCATTTTAATTGCCAGGATAAAAAATGGGATCACTTTGTGTATTCCTGTTTGAAGAAAAGCATGGCTTATAAACCGTGAGAAGGGGAATGACAATATTATCTGAAGCAAGAGTAAAATTTTATTATTTGCCCCAGTGGAATGGCCCTATTCTTTATTTAATTTTTGTGCTGATGCTGTGGGGAAATAACTTTTATTTGAAACACTTTCTATCTGATCGTATTACTCTTTACCTTATCCATATTCTCTTTTCCTCTTTTTAATAATTAAAAAAATTAAAATGAAAAGGACAGATATATGTTACTAAAAGGCAGTTTTTAGAAGTACAAATGGCAATGAAGGAGCACTAATCGTGTTGTTTTTAGGAGGGTGAGATGCATCCAAGAAGCTGGAGGCTGTGTTTGATTGGATTAACTGCCCCTTTCTGTTGTTTTTATTCTAGTAGTTCATTAGCCAGGTGTACTTTGATAATTAATTTCTGAGATCTCATTCTAGGAATTTTGGTTGTTTCGTATATCAATAGGCTTTCCTCAACGGACTATAGTTGGAGAAAATAATAGGTTGTCTGTTTTGAATTACATTTTTGTGCACCTGCAGGAGAAAAATTTTGCTAAGTAATCCTAGTCTTGAGAATGAGTTCATCACTAGTAGCATCACGAGACCGAGGAGCATTCAGTCTTAGAAAATGTATGTCTACTTAAAGGAACCAATATAACATTAAAATCAACAAAAAATTAGCTTGCATCCTCAGGTACTGAAGAGTTCTTTAAATACCGGTTGATCATACCTAGTTCAAAATCAAGAACAAGTGCTAACATTTTCCTGGCTCTTTTTCTCCCAAAGAACTTTGTTCTTTTCTTTTACTAACTCCAGGAACTGCTGATAATAATTTTTACACTAAAAATAATAGTAACGGGTGTCTCTCATTTTGCCCTAGACACACCAACATGCTCCCATCCCATCCTGACTCATCCCCCAAACCCAGAGAGGGCAGCGGCCAGGGCTGACGGTCGCGCACCTCCATACCGTGCTGGCAGGACGCACGAGCGGACCGACACCGCTGCTCTGACACATTCCCACTCTTTCAGAACCCCCTGGAAGAGAATTGCAGCACCTTCATTAAAACCTTGCCATTTTGCTGAGAACTCTATGCATGCCTATTTGGCAAAAAGTGTCAGAAATCTCCTAATATATTTCTCTCTCTTGTCTGATAACTCTAGGACTACTTATTTAATAAAACACCACAGGGTATTGACAGTCCAAACACACAAAATCATTATAGTCCTTTGCCTTACAAGTGTGTACTTCCGACCCCCCCTTCCCTTTTCTTTCCCAGCTTTTCAGTAGCAATGAATGAATCAAGAACTAGAGTAGCATATTCAAATATAAATGAATCAGAACATTTAAACCTATCATCTTCGATTGTCAAGTTGAAGAATCGTCAAGGCTGAAACGGCAGCCTATAAGTAGTAGGCATATTGCAGAAAACCTGGCAATGGTTGGCAAAGGAGTGCAGCTTGCAGCCAATTAACAGACATAGAGTGGGATAAAACGGTCACCTACCTTTCCAGGGCACATCCCCTCACATCCCAAAAACTGAACTCAGTGAGAGTAGAAAGAAGTATATATACAGATTAAAAACGTGCATAGTCATTATAAAAGGCTTTCTGAAGCTAACCTACTTTGCCAACATAACTAAGCAGAACTTTTACTTATTTTCTTCCACTTGTCTCCCTCACATAGTTTCCCAATAGCATTTCTTTTTTTTTTCCAACTAATGGACAGACGGTCCTGGGAAAAGCAATTGTCAGCCTTATACACCCAGGACAATCAAAAAACCAAACCCTTCCACCTCACCCTAACCAGCAGCAAGGTCTAATTTATTTTGATTATTTGTTAAAAGGCAGCCAGATGGGAACATGACAATTTGCTCTCTCTCTGATACGAGCGTGTGTATGTGTATGTATTGCCTTACGCGTATCAGCTCGACCCGAAACGGTGTGAATACCAATTTCCCGACAAGTGTTACCGCTTCCAGCTCAATGCAGCCTCCGATAGATGTGTGCTCGCGCGTGTACTTATGTGTGTTTAACAAACCAATAGGTAAGTCGCTATCAGGTGATCAGGCTTGTATTCCAATAGTCTTTATTTGGTTAAATAATATTTATCATTAAGAGCAAAAAAATTAAGGAAATGGGAGTAAGGACAAAGCGGGAGGGGCGGGGGGGAGGCACAGAGAAATCTCTCCCTGCTCTCCCAGGCTCTGCTGCTGTCTGGGGTTACTGCGCCCGTCGCATCCCACTCAGCCCAGCATAAATTTTCAGAAGACTGAAGTGCCGTAGAAAGCAAATAAGGGATCTGAGGAATCGAAGGGCGGTAAGGAGGCCGGCGGGGGAGTGGAAGGTGATGCCCTGCCTTTTCCCCCCGAGCCCTCGGGAGACTGCGGGCAGCGTCGTCCTTCCCAGACAGTGTCTTCCTGCCCCGTGAGTGACACAGCGTGGCCACTTCCGGAGCCCAGCGGGGCATTGACTGGTCTTACCATGCCCTCGGTAAAGCCGAGTCCCCCGCAAGACTGCGTGTGTAGGAGCGCCGAGGCTGCCGCGGCGCAGGGTGGCAGGGCTGCTCTGTGCCCCGGTACTTACCGCCGCGATGACTGCCACCGATTTGCTCCCCTCCGCAGCCCCCTCAGCAAGACATACGTCACATACATCCTCGCAGAGATCAGTTGGGACTTTTCGAGTCTAACCCTGCTCATTCAGCGGTAGGCAGGAGAGGAAAACATAAGGGGTGATGAAAGAAGAGGGGTAGCCACGGGTGTGCCTCACACTGAACGACAACGTGGCTCCCCCCTTCCCCTCTCCCTGACATTTCCCACCCACTCACCTCCTTCCTCCCACCCCGAATCAGAAAACCACGGGAGGGAGGGACGACACACGGATCCGTGCTGGATGCTGGGGCTCCGCGGAGGCACTCCCTCAGCACCCGCACACTGGCCTCTGATCCTCGACCCTTCCGCGGCCCCCCAGGGACTTAGCTTGTGGGGCGCAGCGTTTGAGGAGAAAAGGAGGAGGAAGGGGCTGAAGGACGGCCCGAGGTATGCCCGCCCGTCTCCCCAAATGGGGATCACATGCCACACGTGCGGCCCGCAGAGCTCCGAGGTGCGAGGCTACTGCACGGGACACAAATGGGCTGCCGGCTCCGGCGGGCATCACTTCCCCTCTTCTCCTTCCTGTTGCTATTTTTAATGCTATTCCTAATTATACCAGTAATTAATTTTAAAAATCTTTGCAAATGTAAAATGACAGCTGGATCTGAGAAGCAAGAGTAGTTGTTTTAAACAATAGTTCAGAAACACTAGGAAGTGTCTCTGCAGGGAATGGAGACGCTTCTTCAAAGGTGAGGTTTGCTGTCTGCTTATTAGTACAGTAACATCTTTGATTCCCGACAAACAACAGTAACACCGGTTCTCGTGATTAATACAAGAAGCTTTATGAATTGTGGTCCCTCCCTTACTCTTTCACAGACATACTCGCAGCACACCTATATCTGTGAGAGACTGGAGTTGGCAGGATGCTGGCAGTGGACCCAGTCAAAAGTTTCAATATTGCAGACACAGTAATTGTCCTTCTGATTTTTTAAAATTTTATTTGACAAATTGCAAATTTTTCTAAAAGATTCACTGACACAAAAATATGCTTGCATCTATATCTGCCAGAGATGGTGCAGAATAAAAATGTCTGAGTAGACCTCATCTGAAATCGAATCCCCACATTTGTAATAGTTACAATATACAACAAATAATTAACAATTTGCTCACCAGAGATGGCATAATTCTAAGCCTTCTTTCCTTTGTAAGGCAAATGACGGCAAAATATGATTTGCTATTTAACTAATTGGAGCAAAGAACAGTACAACAGAAAGACTTTGGATTATGTACATTTCATATTCAGAGTGAAAAATAGCAAACATTAATTAATTATGGCAAATTTGACAACATGCTTTAAGATACCTTTACCTGATACATACTATATTCTAATAAAAAATAATGAGAGATCATATTAATGGTGTTGAAATAAAATTATTAAATAAGAATTAAACCATATTTTAAAAATAAGTCACACTACAATAAAAATGTCTTTGATGCTTTAGGATAATCATTCCCCCACAATATATATTGTAAAAATCCTATATTTTGTTCAGAAGCATAACATGATCTTTGATTTTGTATCGATTTTGGTGTTGTATAAAATGATTAACATAATAAATAGAAGTAGATGAGTCAGATTAAGTAGAAAGCTACTATTAAATTATCAAAATACAATCCATCAAATAATGTTTTCCATTCTAATGAGCATGGTAATGTTTCTCTTCTAATTTACTTATTTTCAAAACAGACATTAGAACATGCTACAACTGATTTTCTTTCAAATCAGAAAAGTTATTATTAGAACGATTGTCTGCATATTTTTTCTATAACATGCCATTACTTGAAGCACATAAATACAAAGACTTAGTTCTGGGAATTGAATTTTTTTTTACACTGTCTATAAACATTGCTATGAGATTACATGTACTCACTTTCTTGTATGGACTATCCACTATCTGGTGTCTAGATCTTTCAGACTGTGTTTACATTCAGGTTTAATCTTCTTAAAGCAGTTACTAGATATACAGTAATGTCAACATGCATATAGATATACATGAAAATTACTTTTGACCTTCAGAAATCAGCTAAGCCCTCTGGGCAAGTCAGTTCCAGTGATGTTAGGCATAAATTGCTGTTGGGCTCAAATAATTCAAGTGGAGAAAAATAGTGGATTATGAAGTAGGGAATAATCTCCACATTTATTTATTAAATTTATTTCAAAGGGGCAGAGTTTGGCCCAGTTGATCAGGTTATAAGGATGTGTAGCTATTGATATAAAAATGCAGTTCTTAAGCCCATCTCTTGTTAACTATACAGACTTACATGTGAAAGCAAGCTATTCAGTAGAGTTTTCACAGGAATTTAAGAGGGGGACACACACTACTGAATTTAAAATTATTTGCTCCCAAAATACATTAGATTTGATAGCACCAGCCACTTGGCAAGACAACTTCTTCTAAAAAGCATATTTCATACAACTGCAACTACTGGATAAAAAAATGGAGATAAAACATTTAAAATACTTTTTAATTATTTTGGCAAGGTGTAATGCTTTAATTCTATTTTTCTATCTTTTCTCTAATGACTATCTCTCCTCAGAACTCTTTGTGCAAATAGTATGTCTGCATTTGTGAGCAGAAAGTAAGCCACTGAAAATTATCTTGCCAAGCAATGAAAGTACCAAAGCCAGAATCACAGTCCTCAGTCAGTACATGCCTTGCCATAGGAGAGATGTATATAAAATGCCATATTGTAGAATTCATCTTGAAAAAAAACCCACCATACTTTGTCCTCTTCACAAGATTAAATTGCTGGAAATTCATGATAACTGAGAGAGATATTATTTTTGTGTTAGTTGTTTGAATAGGCATTCAATAGGCCACTGTGGCTGCCATCCAGTT
>WBNO01006305.1:0-29528 GCA_013400575.1 Peucedramus taeniatus
TCAGTGCATGTCACCTATTTGCAGAATTAATACAGTCATGACAGCTCCTCTTCCAGGCCAACTGGTCTTTTCTGCTGGAGTTTTGAATGTGGATCCCAGAACTGATTGTTTCTTTTCTCTCCTACTTTGACTGTCAGAATAGAGACATTTCAAGGGGATGCCAGAAAATGCCTTTTTATGTTCTGAGTTACTGGAATATCGTTTAACATGATATATTGGCAGAACTTAGGGAAAAAAAGAAAATCTGCATTTTTTTTCTAATAATGTTGATAATGGGATTGTTATATTTTTCACCCTGCTGTGGACACAAGTCTTTTGAAGATCTTTTTTCCCCTCTTCAAAAGACTATTTTGCTATGCTTTGTATGTCCTGCTGTCTGCTGCCAGACTGCTAAATGTTTCTGACTGTGGTTGCTATGCTTTCTGTTTTAAAGAAATGAGTTCAAGTTTCCTTTCTTTTCTTTTTTTTTTTTCTTTTTTTCTCTTTTTCTTTTTTTACTTCCCATGGCAAGGACTCATAGAAATTTCTTGGCAACAGCTAGGTTGCAGGGTTCTGGGGCAAGTTGGTTCCACAAAAGCTCTATTGGTTCCCTAGTAAAGATAAAGCCTTTACCAAGACATAAGTCATGAAACAAAAACAAGAAAAACAGGAACCACCAAAAGGAAAACAAAATGTATTATTTAAGGCAAAAGCAGCTTTGCATTAATATACTGTATGAAGTCTAAGAAAGAGAACAAATTATATGCTACCTCCAATGACTGGGAAAAGGGCTACAGGAGACTCAATTGTCATGCTGGATTTCAGCTTTTTCCTCTTTTTTTCTTTCACAGTGCAGTAAGAGTTACCAAAGACTAATCCCGCAGCAAAGTCAGAAATGTGGTTTTTTTCCTCTTTCTCCATTAATGATTCCTACCCAAGATCAAGTAAAAGAACTCTTTAAGGACTATAAAAAAGAGGAACTGTAAAGAACACCATCATTACCATTTGTAGGGTTCAAGGATAATTTCTTTAGCATAATATTCACTATATGCTAGAATTTCCCTATCTTTAGCACTTAAAGCTTTGAATTCAAGGTCATAAAATACAGAAGCAAATAATGAGAAAACAAAAAGATCATATATATGCAAAAATTAATGTTCTAAGGAACATCTCAACTCAAGTGCATTTGAAGGCAACATGACAGATGTATATAAAATCTGAGTTACCTTTCATTAGGGTAGGAGGCACATAAGTTAAAAATGGAAGTTGTCACAAAAAGAGAAAAATAACAAATCTTAAATTAAAAGCTAAAATGAGCTCAACACAATCCAGGTAGTGGAGGTCAGGGATCTGAACACAAACTAACAGAAACTTGTTTAAAAAATTCAGTTACCAACCCTGAACACCTGAAATATTTGAACAGAGAATTTTTTTCATATTAAACATAATTGAAAACATAGGAAAAGAACTGTAGGCTTCAAATTAAATGCAGAATGTCAATTCTACACATCCTTTGGTGAAATGAGGGAGATTATTCCACCCCTCACTGGGTTTCCTTCCTTCAGCCTCTCCCGTAAGTTTTTTAGTAGTTGCCAACTTATGAGTCTCAATTTATTGTTTCTCCAGAATAATAAACACCCAGCTGGCTTTTTCTTCCTCTTCTCTCTCACCTGTATAGGTTACTCCAGCCTCCAGCTGAATAGCTGGCTCTTGGCTCTGGGTTTTTTTAGCTGCTCTCTGGTTTGGACTCATCCCTGTTTCCCAATTCCTGGTTTGAAAGACCCTTCTGTTCCACTCAGGGGAAAATGACCCTCTTTTATGAGTTTTTGGCCAGCCTCCATTTAGAAACTTCATTCCCTCTCAGCTCTGTTGGCTGACTATTGGCTGAGTGAAGTTGGCTAGTAGTTGACAAGCTGTAGAAATTTTACTTCTCCCATTCTGAGAGCCAGCACAGTTTTTCCTTCCCTCTTAGCTTAACAGCTCTCTGATCTTGTGTGATATTAATTTAGCAATAATTTATGCACTTGTCTGCTAAATTCTGCTCTACCAAGATAGGCTTAATAGCTTCAAAATAAAAATGAAAATCAAATTCCCACCCATCAACTACACTGGGCACAGTCCTGGAAGACATCCAGGAAGATCTTTCCCTACCTTCACCTGCAATTTCTTTTGAACCCTTGGAATCCTTTTAGCTTTCCAGTACTGCAACATGAGCAACTCATCACATCAGTGTTTTGAAACCATCTTTACCTTCTCAGACACCTGTGACAAGTGGAAGATAAGTCTCCTGTGGTACTTTTGCATTCAAGGTTATGACTGTAAATGCAAGACAAAGGTATCAAAGCACCACGTGTTATTCTGAGGCAGCTTTTCCCTCACCAGTGCTCCAAGACAGAAAGGCTCAGCTGGAGGCTGCTGCCACTGCTTTCCTCTGCACTCAGTTCTGTGCCCACGTTCCTTTTCTAAACAGCCTATATTTTCTGAAGTGGCAAATGAAGAAGCAGCACTCATGCAGAGTAGCAAGAGGAAAAACAGAGCTCTTCCAATATCAAAAACCTGACCTGTATGGCCCACAATGTGTGTGGCTTAAAGCATTTAGAAATTTTCGAGAAAGTACTTAAGTAGTGGAATATTTCTAAGGCATTGCTGTTCTATTTAAAGCTCTCTCTAACCCAAGTCTACCTGTGGGTCAGCTTTATGTTAATAAATTTTATTGAGGTTATAGCTGTCTCCAAAATAGACTGGCTGAACTAATTAATCACCATTGTACTGATAAGGAGGAGATGTGCTATTTGATTTTAAGACATGCCACCTCATTGCAGTGACAGAATGCAACAGAGCACTCTTAAGTGAGGTTTTTAAAGGGTCTGATTATGCTTGATGACCTCCAAGCCTGAGACTTTGGGATCAGCTTAATGTGAAAGGAATTTCAGACAACACAATTTACAATTGTAATATTTACAATTCAGTTTGGTACTGAGTGAGAGGTCCTCAGTCTCAAGCCAAAGCAATTCTTTTGAGAGATAATCAGAAAAAAAAAAATACTGCAACAATGTTCATCCAAGAACATTCCAGAAAAGCATCTTGCCAAACAAAATGAACTGCCAACAAATATCTTTACACAAGTTATTGCAGCTTATTGCAATTTAACACAATTTTAAACTTTTAAAAGTATATTGTTCTGCAAAATATTTTTGATTATGTAAATGTGTCTGTCACAATAAACACTCCTCACAGCATTCTGGGTTTTCTTTTAAACAGCTATGAAGAGAACAAGGTCTGAGTAAAGAGTAGATGGTGCAATTAATTGTTTATCATTCCCCTATGTCTTTGGCTACATCAATTGAGTGTCTCAGCCATGTTCTGTCATTTGTTTTCATCAATAGATTTTTTTTTTTGCTTTCAAATAAACACTTCAAGTTGAAGGTACTTTAAATATAAAACATATTTTGAAACATTCTCAAATACCATTTCAGAAAAGTGGGAGGAAAATAGGCTTTTCATCGGACAAAAGTGTCAGGCAACAATGATTTTCTATTTTCCCTAAAATACTTTCTTGAGACTACACATGGTCTGTGCTGAATTATACATATATATTAAAAAAATTAATAAAGGATATAGATGAAACCTAAATAAGGCATTAAGGTAGCCACATCTATGGTAGTAACAATTGCTTGTGTTTATCTCAGTACAACTCCATTTCACAACACAACACAAGGTTATGCCAAGAGCTGCAGCATTCATTTTCTTTGGAAAAGTTAAACAAAATTACTTTCAATATTCTGCTCTCTGATGTGGGGCCTTAGTCTTGCTGAAGTGACTTTTACTGTTTAATAATTGTGAGAAAGTCTCCATTTTAAAGCCTAATTCAGGATTCTTTAGCCAGCAGTTGATGATGTCTAATAAAAACTTTAATTCAGGAGTAGATAAGGCAAAACTCAGCGCGGTCATGACAATTGCACCCACAAAGAAAAAAGCATTTACCTTTCAAATGAAAATAAATAAACAGTCTCATTCTGACTGAAAAATAGATTTTAATACAATATTTAGCAAGCATGAATAAAAAAATATGTGAAAAAATACTTATATAAGGTATTAATCTAATATATACCAGGGCATGTGGCTAAATCCTGCTGTGTGATGACAGCAGAAACAGGGAGGGCTCACTCTGTCTGCTTGGGCTGGAGTCAGACCCATGGCACCAAGGAGTCTTTGGAAGTGCTTGGCTTTCACAAGGACAAAAAATACCAAGAGGATGAGAGGGGGCAGAGATTGCTCTCAGAAGTTGTAACTTTAATAATTTGATCTTGTGAAACCTGGCCCCTAGCTGAGTCTGGTAATACACTTTCAAAATAAAAGTTTAATAACTCAAATTCCTAGCAGCCTTTGATATTAATAATCTGACTCAACAGATACAGGGGTCTCAAGATGTGATTTTTGCTGTAATTCACGTTATTTCTAAATCTGTCTCACAGAAATGACAAACTTGACAAGTTTTATGCTTTCTAACAACTTCCTCTGAGCCTGTACAAAAAGAAAGGTTGGCATACTGATTAATGGGATTTATTTCAACTTGGAGTATTTGCTCTTATCCATTACTTTCATAAATTTGGCATTTACTTCATAGCTAAATTGGAGATTGCAAAACACTACCTTTTTCATCTCTAGTATTGGCACAAGGAATCATATCATATGTTACTACCCCTAAACTTGGACCAAATTCCAAAACATCTTAATGTACCATACCTTTTTCATTTTTATCTTGGGTCAGAGAGAAAAAAAAAAAAAAAAAAAAAACAAACCACAACACCAAAACACCACAAAACAAACAAACAGATAAACAATAAACCAAGAAAAAAAGTGCTCCTGCTCATCTCTGTTAGGTTTACTTAGCTGAAATAATACTCATGAGAGGTTTTCTCACCAGCTTGATTATATCAGCATATCAATTCTTGAAATTGATAAGAATAGAACCCCCAGACACAGGCACAAAAGAAGGATTTCTGTAAAATTGTAAAGTGTCAGATGTACTGGGCATTTTGTTTGCATGTTCACAGCTGAGCCAAAATACTTAGGCTTTTACCCACATAATCTCCAATTTATTTTATAGCTCTCTTCCTAGGCATAACCTTATATTTGCAAGTTTGGAGATATCTGAGCTCTACACAAACTGAAGAAATAACAAATTTGTACAAGATGCAATTCTCAGCTGATACCAAAATAAGCACTTTTAATGACTGGATTCACATCTAGAGCTGCAAATACCTGAAAAACTGACTTGACTATGGACTTCTGAATGAAAAAATAAGCTCTTTCTAGCATACTAGAACACTAAAATGTTTAGGTAATTGACTTAACTGGCTTAGAATTTTTCGAAACCATTTTGATTCTTATCAAATGTATGCTAAATATGTTTCAGGAAAGATTGGTGGAAATATCAACCTAGCTTCCAGCTAAACATATTGAAACAATAGTAAAAAAGTTAAATAACTGTATTTTTAGTTTGACAATTAGATGATGATGGGATTGGCTCAATAGGCACATACAGATTTTTATATTTTTACAAATCTTATCCATTAAAATGTTTTAAAGCATGCATTTAATCTTTACTATATGGGAGTAAAGAAATAATTTTTGTCTCATTATTGCTTTCAAGCTGTCCATTTAAAACTTGGAAAATATGCACCATCTAAATGGCAAAGAAACATCTCAGTCCTCAGTAGCTTTTACACATATGAAATTGCTTGGAATTAGTCTTGGAAAGAGAACATTCATTTTTTTAGGGTTTTTTTTTCCTCTGCAACAGTATAGATTTTACATTAAAAAAAAAAACCAAACTTTACAGAACAAACAGAATCAAATGGTCTAATTCCTGTCTCATCAAGAATTCTCACAGAATATGGGGAGTTGGAAGGGGCCCATCAGGACCATTGAGTCCAGCTCCTGGAACTGCACAGAACACCTCAAGGGTCACACCCTGTGCCTGAGATTGTTGTCCAAATGCTTCTTTGACTCTGTCAGGCTTGGTGCTGTGACCTCTGCCCTGGGGAGCTGTTCCAGTGCCCAAACACCCCCTGGGCAAAAAACCTTTTCCTGATATCCAACCTCACCTTCCTACCATTTCCTCATATAAATTGCTCTTGTGAGTGTTCCTAAAAGCAGAGTCTCATCTGAAAAAGCACAGAACAAATCTGCCAACTCCTGACAGATTTGACAGATGTTTGTCCAACAGAAACAAGTATCATAATATCAGTGGTAAATAAATCTATCTTGTGAGCAAAGGTTGGCAGGACCAGGAAGATGACATCTAGGTGCTCATGCTTGTCGATTTTACCAGCCAATTCTGGACTCTGATGATGCATTACAGCATTATGTTCTCACAGAACTTTATGATCCTTTATTTTAGTATAATACATCATCAAATCTCTGTTGCTAATATAACATATCCCTAGTTAATGTGCAAGAAAACACAGGAACATAGCCCACTTCCTTTCAATGTTTTTGGATTAAATGACCTTAAGAATATTAGCATTTCCAG
Source organism: Peucedramus taeniatus (assembly GCA_013400575.1). Classification (NCBI taxonomy): domain Eukaryota; kingdom Metazoa; phylum Chordata; class Aves; order Passeriformes; family Fringillidae; genus Peucedramus; species Peucedramus taeniatus. The sequence continues at coordinate 6,518 of WBNO01006305.1, forward strand.
TAATGAAAAGAAAACCTTGACTAAAGAAGTGGAGAATATGGGCAACAAACATCTAAACATCACTCTCAAACAAGGTTTGCAGCCTTACAATGTCCAGGAAAATGACATTTTGAGAATTCCTGTTCTATGATTCTGGAGGAACAAGACTCATCAAAATCTTCCTGCCAGGTTCCAGATACTTTTGTCAGTTTTTTGGCTGGCTCTTGAAATCCAATCTGCATTTTGCAATCTTTTTAATTTGCCTTATCTCACACAGAGCAAAATATTCTGGCTTTTTCCCCCAAATATAGTGACAGATGAAATATAGAGAAGTATTTTCTTTTCAAACGTTTTCTTGGAACGGCTTTTCCTGTATCTTGCATATTTCAATTTTAATCCTGATGTTGCTGAGTTGTGCTGAATATTTAATTTATGCTAACCTGTCACTTATTTTTTTTCTCCCCATCTATATAGGTATGAATATTTATGAACAAAGCAGTAGCTGACCTGCACCTTGTATCATCTGAAAAACATATGCACACTGGGCAAATGGAATGAGAAGGGAGGAAGAGAAGAAGTTCTTTTTCCATCTTTAGAGCACAAAATAAGCACTCTCCATAAGAATGGCATTAATGAAAAGGAACATGTTGTTCCTTATGGCAATTATTTTAAGCATCCCATCTAGAGGCTCAGGAAGTTCAGTTATTTCCAAGTCTGGCATGGGCAGAGTAAAAAAAAGTGAGGAAAAAGGACATGGAAAAAAATAGGAACACTCTGATTGACCAGTGATGTAGCTCAAGTCCACATCAAGGGACCAAAAGTTCGTGAGTGCTTTAAATTTCTTCCTCTTAGCTATTTCTTGAAAGTGGAAAGGAATAATATGAAATTGATAACTCAATACACATCACCTCCAGCCTCCCCAGCAAGAGACCGACATCGAAAGTTTGTGAACACTGAGGGCTGTTCAGTATCAAATGAATTTCCTTCCCACTGGGGTTTCAAAGGGTAAATATTCAGGACATTGCATGCATTGAAGAGGGATTAATAACTGAAACACTTGAAAAGTCCCTGTGATGACCCACTTCTCTGGGCCTCTGCACTCCCCAAGTCTCCAATGATTCCATCCAGTTTGTGCCTATGCAAAGCACCCACAATGAAGAAAAATTGTCACATTTAGGAGATAAAGTGCTCTTTCTGAAGGTCATGTCTTTTAAGGAAGTATACTCCTAACACCTTCTGTGAGCATTTCCTTTGTAGCCTTCCAAACTATATACTTTAAAGATAATATTAGTACCCAGAAAACAGAGTTTTTAGAAATGTAGGAAGAAAAATACTGGGAATAAAGGATGAAACTCAGGTCACAGCAAAATCACATCACTGGGTCTGTAAGCTTCCAGAACTCCCTCCTCACACACTCCCTGTGCCAGAACACAAACATCCTACATTTTTCACACTTCCTGATTTCCTCCTCCTCTTGAAAACATTTTATTTCATGAAAGTGTAATGAATAATGTATATAAAATACTGTTATGGAATATTGATTTACTAAGTCTGTGATGAACACAAACTCACTATGATCCACTGAGCAGGGTGAGTGGGAAACATTTCAGAACTACTTTCAATGAGGGAAAAAAACCTCGTAACACATCTCTAAACAATTCACAGAAATGACTTGTAGCAAATCTATTAAGTCCTCCATCACAGCTCTCCAAGAACAGCATGCTTCCCTGCAGAATAGCTTCTGCTTTTTTATACAGTCTACTCTGAAGTACCTTAGCAAAGACTGATACAGGGCTTTTACCAATACCTTTGGGAAAGTGCTCAACTCCATAATCTATTCTCACTGTCAATCATTTTTTCCTAATATTCATCCAATCTAAATTTTCACTTTAGCAATTCCCATCACATTACTCTCCTTGTGCTTCTGCGCTTTTGCATTTGCACTCTTCAAATATTTATGGTTATTGTTCAGGAAAAAAACAGACCTTTTCCCTCAGCATATCAGTTTTTGTGCCTGAATGCTGTTGGCCTTCCTTGCAGTGGTGTATTGCTTTACACATTCCAAATAACTGTCAGAGAAATTAATATTTGCTGTTGCTGGATGAAAACAGCCCAGAAAACTCCTTTCCCCATCACACAGTCTTCTGTGAACAAATGTTCACTGCTGTTACATCACCAAAAAAAGAGTCATGAAGAATCAAATCAATCCAAATGAAGATTCATTTGGATCCAAAAAGATGGAACCAAATATTCCAATTAAGGAATGCAAGCAACTAGGTATTTTACAGGGGGAAAAAAAAAACCTACCCTCATATATAATTATTTTGCGTACCTGGTCCTAACCAAAAATGATTATTTAAAAACATACCGTATTAACAAAAAACAGCATACAATCAAAATACCTTTGATGGTAATTTTTCCATTTGCATTTCAAATGTTTCAGAACAGATATTTTAGAAAGGAAAATTATCTTTGTTTTCCTCTCTGTCCTTTCTTCTCTAGCACCTCTTAACTGCATTAGATGCCCAAACTCAGCGAAACATCCTGCACCTTTCACACATCAGAGACCATGGTCTACAATAATACTGTTATTTAAAATGTAAATGTCTTTGTGCTCATCAACATTTTCTCCTAGACTTTCTCCAATCTGCTTTCCATTGAAAGTCCAGGTTGGAAGGGACCTCAGATCAGCTGGTCTAACCTTTTGTGGGACAGAGCCTAAGATTACCTAGCACCCTCTCCAATGGCATCATGAAAACTATCAGCAGTGGGGACTCTGTTCCTGGGAAGGTTATTCCAGTGACTGATCTCATTTTACCAAGTTTATTCCTTATATCAATATAAAATCTGTTGTGGTACAATGTGCACCCACTGATCCTTGTCTTCCCCATGTTAAGATTTCTGAAGAAAGAGCCTTTGTCCTATTTGAGCTGCCCTTTAAGTACTGGAACACTGTGATGAGGTTCCCCCAAGTCTCCTCTTTATCAGGAAGAAAAGACCCTACACTTCAGTCTTTCCTCTTAGGGTAAATAATTCAGCTCTTCTGCTCATCTTTGTGGCTCATCTTGGGCCCCTCTCCAGTCTTTCTACATATTTTTTTTAATTTTGCAACCAGAACTGGGCACAGTATTCCAGGATATCCATATCCTCTTCATTCAGGTTAATATTTCTTTATATAAACTTCTAAATATTTCTTCATATAAACTTCTTTATATAAACTTCTCTATATAAACTTCTTGTGCCAATTATCCTGTAAAAGCAGTTGTGGAGAATTCATATTTGTGATGCTCCCCCATTCATAACGTTTGACCTCTCCTTTCAAGTACTTGTAACCACAGTGAGTTTTGGAGACTTACAATCCTTGACACATGATCTAATTCTCCATTTCATCTTCCCCATTAAAGCTACTATAAATATTGGCCTTTCATATAACACCCTTTCAGCACAACTGAAGAATTCCCAAAGTTTTATTCCTTCCAAATAAAACTCCTTTTTTAAACCTGAGGAAAAAAACAGTGTTCTTAATCATTCTAGCAAAATACACTGATGGTCCTGGATTTTGAAACTATTTTTTCAATGCTCTTTAGTCACTGTGGTTCTGTTCCTCCTGAAATTACAGCCTTAGATTAATCAGTAAATTGCATTTCTTTCTGACATGAACTCACGTTTTGGACACTAATGATATAGTCCTCAATTTTCCCCATTTTCATTCACTTTCATGTCAGCAAGAAATGGACTCAGGATGTCTCTTTTGGGATCCCCTGCTTTCCATTCAGCTAGTCTGACTACTCTGTAATTTATGAATTTCCTTGCTAATTTGCTGGAAGTGCTACTCAACAGAGATGCAGGTAGTTAAAAATCTCCCATGAGTATCCTTTTATATGGAGTATCTTCAGAAGAGACAGAATTTCTTCAGCACCACTTGAAATATGCCTAATGTTTGTTTTGCTTTGTTTATATTTCTTCACAGGAAAATCATTCAGCAGTTTCCCAGCACGATAAGTGTTTTTAAATATTATGGCAACCCATTTACTTGTTCCATTTCCCCTATACAAATTACATTACAGTAATCTATACTGATCTATTAAAAAAAATTACCTCATTAAGTTCATCTAAACCCACTAATGAATTCCAAGTACTTCACACTTTCATAGGAAACTCACTTGCTCTTTCTGGACATTTTCTGTATAGACAGCACAGGTGTTTCATGGATTTTTTTCTCACTTTTACTGGGACAGTGAATGCATTGGTCAAGTTATCTGTTTTAAGCAACATTTCCTTTACTGTATTACTTTAAACACCACATGACAAACCCCACAGAATTTGATTTCAGGAAGCAAATAACACATGTTCTTATATATTTTCATATTATTAATTTATATTCCTTTAGTTACTCCTTCTAGCCCTAAAGATATTAAAGTATCATAAAATCATTATAAATAAATATGTCATTCAATACAGTCTGAACATAGGTAAACTAAGGACAATGAGATTTTTTTGAGTCTGAGATTTTTTTTTTTTCAAAGAATCAGTCTGTAAGATTTTCCACAGTAAAGTCTTGATATAGCTTCTACTAAGGTCAACAGAAGTTAGTGGCAATTACATCACCCTGGAAATCAGGGATAATTAGGTGAAAATGTGTGTATTAAGTGACCTAGGAGATGCAGGAAAAAACTACAAAAATGAAACAGCTGAACTTTGAATGTTCATACTTAAAAGCCAGTAGGTAAAACCAGCATAATGTACCCAGATTCTACTTGTTCTTATATTAGCATTTATCAGGTCACTCTTGAGGAAACACAGATGTATTCTGAATAGAAATTGAAGCCTTTTCATTTAAAAGGGACCTGAATAGTCTAAATACCTCTGGAAAAATCTTGTATGCTCCTGGTGGATTATTAGCTAAACACTAGCATTTAGTAGTGGAATCTGCACAGAAGATTAAACTGAAAAATATTGAACTGAAAAAAAAATCATTACAATGAAGGATGAGAAAAGTTAGAGAAGGTACAGAGAAGATCAGCAGTGACAAAAAGACTGGAAAACATAGTCCACAGAAAAAATACAAAGGAGTCAAAAGGATTGAGTTCACAGTGAGGTGGAAAACTGTCACAGCACAAAAGTACCTATATGCAGCAGCAAAATAAGGTAGGTAATACAGGGCCCAAACACAAAGGAAAATAAAATGAAAATAGATCAACTCAGGTATGAAGACACATTTACAAAAGGGAGATCATTTCACTACAAGAAACATTTCCTATAAAATGTGGTAGATTCTCTGTTACTATATATATATAAAAATATATGATGTGGGACAGTGAAAACAGTACAATGGCAGTGGTATTTGAAAAAAATTAGTTCAGCTAAACCCAATGACCTATTTTATATAGGAAGCCACGTTAGATTATGAGCATTCCTTGAAAACTGTGACAGTTTCGATTAATAGGAGATTACAGAATAGGGACAATCTTCAAGACTATGAGTGTCAAGATTCTGCCTCATTTTTATATGGATATAAAGGGGTCAATGTAGCTAGAGAAGTCAATGCACTTGCTGAGTGTTAGCTGAAAAAAATCACTGTTGCCGACTCAAACCCTGTGCATTTTTCTGCCAGTACCAAGATAATCCACAGCTTCATAAGATATGTGGCTTCAGCCATCCATGGATTTCATAGCATTTTTCAACCTGGAGTTATCCTTGCATATTATACATTGTAGGTATCAGGAGAGAAGAAGCTGTAGAGAACCAAGTGTTATGAAGCCACAGGCCAGGAAACAGGCTCCATCCAACATTCTGCAAAGGTACACAAAGGCTTCCTGAGCCTTGCAAACCAGCTTGACACTTAGATTTGGGAACACTGTTCCTGAAATTTCCACAGGTATGTCCCACATTCCTCATGAGCATAACGTCTCCTTAAACATCAGCACCTTGTTTTTTTTTACCTAAAAGGAGAAAATGTTCCCCCTTAATGATTGAGATGATCTTTGAGTGTGATGTGTTGAAGACAGCTTTGGTTTTGTCCTGTGGAAATCAATGGAAACATCTCCATTTTTAGAGTGGTACCAGGGCCAACCCCAATTAAGATCAAGTGGTGCATTACAGAAATAATGTAAATAATGTAATTTATTCTAATGGGAGGTACATGAATGATATATCAGGCTACAACTTTTATTGATAACAATTAACTCCTGGGCATATATCCACAGAAGCTCTGCCCATCCTCTGCTAAATCTCAGTCTATCAGCCAGCAACCAAGTTTTCTTGCCAAGGATTTGCTCCTGCTAATACTGGATTCTCACACTGGCAATGTAAATCAACCAGTGTAAGTGTGAAAGCTGTCCTGCTTTCTAAAAACTTGAACAGAAACCCTCTTTGAAAACCCAGCCTCCTTCAGTTCAGACTTCCTGAAGTCTTCCAGATTCCTGCACATGACTCGACACAATGAAAGCAGGAAACAGTGAAAACTACTTGATGTTAAATTGTACCAAAAGCTGCAAGGGTCTGCATCCCAAAGACCAAATGGTTAGACTGCTTCCTTAAGAAAAGCTTTGGGGTTTGGTTTTTGTTGTTAGGTTTTTTTTTGTTTCTTTTTCATGGGTGATAAGCTATATCCAGGAACCTATTTCACATTTAAACTGAAAGCCATTGTACAAGCACTAACAGACATAGAGACATTTCATTTTATAGTATCATATTCCTGCAAAAGAAAGTGCTGAGCAACGAACTAAAATGGGACAAGCAGTTTTCCAGTCTGTAGCAAAGTGTGGATTCGTGCACTGGCCTTTTCACTACACTAAATACAACTGTGGAATTACAAAAAAAAATCATCATACAAAACAAGAACAAAATTCTGTTCCTAATGTTTCTCATCTGTGTTGAAGAAGCAACCACAATCCATTACAACAAATGGCTAGAGAGAGAAAATAAAACAGCAATTAACAAATAGACTTGGAGCACTTCCATCTTCAATAAACCAACATGCTGGAAAGTGAACAACTGATTCTTAGAGAACATGTACCTAGTCTTGAGAGATCACTCTTTTTCATCCATTTGGAATGATGTAGCTCTATCCACTTCTTATTAAAACCCAGATACACATATGAGTGTGTGCTTTATAACCAAAACCAATGTTTTCCTATCATCATCTTTGGTATACAGCAGCCTGCAGAACTAGTAGCAACAAATAAGCTGCATCGAAGCCTCAATTCTTGCAGAAGTGAAATGTGATCATTTTGAAGAGATTCCCTCCCTTAGCCAAGCATTCATCACTTTAGGTCATACTGCACAATACAAGTAACAACTTCAAGATTTTCTGTAAAGCACATGTATTTCAGACTTACACATAAAGCAACCTGTATTTTAATAAACTTGTTGGACCATTACACAAACAAATTGCTAATAATCATAAATACTGAATATTATTTATTTCACTAGTATTCATACAGAAATAACAGAATTTGCATGAAACTAACTCTGTGATCATGATCTAAATATGAAGAGGTATAATCAAAGTTGGGAGGTCTGGTGTTCATATCAAAAGGGTGACACATTGAATTGTAAATTTATTGTGCATTTGGACTATTCAAAATGGTATTTTTGCAATTTATATGTCAGTAATACATAGTCTTAAACACTTAAAATTTACTCCTTATACAAAAACTAAGTATTAAATTTACAAATTTTAAAACCCCTCTGTTAAGGCTGTCTTTTTACTCTGGTCTATGTTTATGTTTGGGTGGTTTTTTTATTACAGCTCTTCCATTAATCTCAGAAAAAGCTTTATAAATTCACCAGAGAAAACCCTGGAAGTGGGGAATTCCTGTGTCTACAGTCCATATCTAACCAGTTATAAAGAATTAATCATTTCAAATTTAGCAGACTGCTAAACAAGTAAGGGAATGAATGTTCCACAGGCCTGATTACATGTCACAGCTTAAAAGAGCAACAGCTTGTAGCAGCAATGCCCATAAGGTACTATTTCTGTAGCAAGGATTCAGGAAGGAAAAGCCAATACTACAAAGTAAAGTAACAATGCTGAATTTTCTTCCCCCACTCCTCATTCTTCCTCACAAAACCTCAAGTTCCTCCCCCCTTTCCTTCTGCAGGTATTATAGGCAACAGGATCTCCCCCAAATTCTGGAGAGCAGGAAAAATACCTCTGAGTTGGGAAATTCTACATTTACAGTTTCTAAGGTGAGATTCTTATTGCCTTTCAACACATTAAATAGTCTTTTTAAATTGTCATGTATATATTTATTTAAGAATCCTCTACACAGATTTGATTTAGAAGGAAAACAAGGGCAATTTTGGCAGTTGGTAGACTCTTGATGTCTACCTATTCCATCCTCAATAAACTTACTTTTACTGAAAGTAATTAGTGACACAGGAAGGGTTTATGTGCTAAATATCAGACTTCATGCACAGCATACAAGACATTTCACAGCATAATCCTTCCTATTCCCTTGTGCATCCAATTTGCAGCATTGGATGGACCCAGAACAACAGAGATCTTTCTATCTGTGAGGCAACTCCAGGGAATGAAGTCCCAAAAAGGAGAATAAGCTCTTACTGTATGAACAGAACATCCATCTTACACCTTTATCATGAGCATATCTAAGAGCAGCCACCTGGTGAAGGCACTATTGACAAAAATGTCATTCATGAAAAAGAACTGCCATTCCTGATTCTCTGTAAGAGCCTGAGCTCTGTTAATCCTTCAGGACTCGTTTGCAAATGCACTTTTCGTGAATTTATGATCAATGAAGAGGAACATCTTTAAAACATGAGATCTCTACTTGCTTTCACTGAAATAAAGAAACAATCCACTGATTAGATAAAGCTACAACTTTTCTTCTCTTTTAGACAGACATCCAGTGAAACTGCAGCTAGGCCACCTTTAGAACAAATTATTGTTAAGGTTAAAAGTATGAGAAGAAAAAAATTCACATAAAACTTATTATTTTGCTGTCTGCTGATAAAGATTTCCTCTTCTCCCCTCCAGCTGAGGAAACTCTTTATGCTACATGCAACTTTAATTCCAAGAATGTTAAAAGCAGGATATGAGAGAATCCCCTCTCTTCTTATGTTAAGTCTAGGGTTACCTTGTGAGAGACAGCAAATTTTCACTGACACAAATCTACTTTTAATTAGAATTTCTATTTGCACTTCAGTATTACATATTTTCTTCATTTGTTATAGGTACAAATGTTATTAAAAAGATTCAGATATGATCTTCATTCCTATTCCACTGTATATTTAATTCTACTGAACAACTTCTCATTCAATACACCAAATAAAATGAAGCAGAATATACACTCATATCCTTCCGATTAACAAGTGTGCAGTTTTTTATTTTGGTTTTTTACCATGGTAAGGCCAAAATGTTTCACTTGGAGATACTCCAATGCAGTACAAAAATTATTCCTGTCAAATAAATATAATTGCAGTAGTTGGGAATTCTTCATACTACAGCTCCATCTTAAAAGTTGCATAAATCAGCCTGAGATTTCACTCCACTAACTACGGAATCATGTAAGCCCTAAAATGCAATCTTTTCCATACATTTTAAATATAACTATCCTGGAGCAATATCTGCTCTATATTCCAAGCTACTTAATCAGGAAATTAATAATTAAGGCATCCATCTGTTATAATACACAAAAAGCCCAGGTAGCTGTGTGCATTTCATTTTTGCAATTCAATCCTGTGCCACCTCTCAAAGCAATCTGCTCTATCCACTAGCTTGAATAATGACACTAAACTGAAAGCAAAACAGATTAAATTCTGTGCCTTGAGATAGAGGAATTCCTCTATAAACCAATAATAGATTATGATAGAAGGAATAGTAGCACCTGTAGAGTATGAACTTAAATACTTGCCTATTTTCTTGTGGCTTACAATGAGTAACAAAGCATTCAATAAGTATATTTTGCTATCTCTAAGCTTACTTTTCATGAAGAGTATTGCATAGATTGGAAAGAATATTTCAAAAGGCCATGATTTCACTTCATGAATTTGCATAAGTCTGGGGAGGAAGGCAAGTTTCAAAGAGATCTTCATTCCTTTTCCTACTTCTTTAAGTAAAGGACTAGTATTGTTTTCACAGGTGTTTTAAGAATTTGGGAAGTAACTATAACATATTAAATGAGAAAAATAAAAGATAATTTATTAAAAGTGCTCATATTCAAATCAGGAAGCCTGGGATACCACATAAAGTAATTTTCTCAAAAAAAGGTGAAAAAAAACATAGGTATTAAAATGACTACTGCTCTTCCCTGTTATTGTAGGACACAGTATAAATGATGTGGAGCAGTTTTTTTTTTAAGGTAAACAAAAAACTGTTTATTAAAAAATCTGGCTCCATTTTTATATTTTCTTGAAATGCCAGTGTCACTGGAAGGTGACAGTGCCACCTCCTCAATGTCACTGGGCAACCCAACAGTCCATCAGGTTGCTCATCCCCCATAAAGGAATGAAAACAATAAGTTATTTACACAAAGTATATAAGAAAGTTCTGTATAAAAATATAAACATCAGAAAACTTTAGAAAACTTAAAAAAATCAAGGTAACACTTCCTGAAGTACAGAATGAGTTACAGTCTTAATTTCAGTCAGAAAAAACACATCACTGAGTGCACACCTACACTTAACATGCATTTATGTATTTTCCAAAACAAGTCTTGAAATTTCATTTGATATTATATTTCTATTTATTTTCTTCCTTTTCTTTCACCCTCAGTATGATATACAACATATTAATATCAAAGAAAAAAGACATAAGCCATTGCCCCCATGTTCTGAAGGCTTCACACTTGAGAATTTCTATTTTCTTTTAAACACTTTTCTCTGTAAATGGGCCTCCCTACAATAGAGCATATTTTAATTCCATACAGCTAAATTAAAAAATAGAAATAATCTACTAATTTCTATTCTCTCCTCATTCCAAAACTACACTTTTCTAAATAATGGTTTCCTTGTAAAATTACTTAATTCAATTTTCATTTTTTGCTTGGTTTTACAATTTACAAAGTGTGTTTAAAATCACAGACTCCATATTTTAAGTTGGTGTATTGTGAACAAAAAATTGCTTTTATTTGCTTTGCTGAGCAAAATTACCATATTTTAGGTTTGGTGATACTTTACCTGGCACCTTGATTAAACACCTCAAAAAACTTTCTTTCTGTTAGTTCTAGTCAAAGTTTTTTATCCAAAAATACAATACTCAGATATATCATCAGTTACTTCATTCTTCCCCTAAGCTACATGACATTAAAGGCATCTGATATGAGTTTCAGGTGCAGTGGTTCAGCCAAGAAGTGACCATAAAATCACTGCAGGAATTACCTCCAGCACAACCACAGTGATATCTCAAAGTTCCTCTAGCTTTAAAATACTTAGAATCAAAAGGTTTCAACAGAAAATGGTTAAGTATTTTCTGCATAAACAGCAGGAACATGTATAGAGCACAGGATGGTGCTTACAGAAGAATATCTACTTGTGCTGTTCTGTCCATTTAAAAATATTAATATAAATAGGCAATAAATAGACAATACTCTAAAATGTTGACATGAACTCCATGGGAATCTGCTACTGACATTCTGTCAGTTCTTGTAACATTTGCAGGAATGAATTATAATTTAATATTAAAAAAAAGATGCTTTGATCCTGGGAAGTCTGACAAACCCTCAGATTTGCTTTGTATGTATTTGAGGATTCAACATTTAAAAGTAGAGGTCTGAAATAAACCTCTTACAGCTTAAAAAAAAAACAAACTACCAAAACAGTCAGAAAGAGAGAAAGAAATTCTTCTTTACTGTCTGAAAACTTTCCTCAGTATTAATTTCATAGGGTGAGAAAGAGAAAATAAGAGAAAAAGAAAAATTAGTTCAAAATCTCTGGATCAAGACTGAAACAGAAATTCAGTGTCATTATTTCAACACAGGGAATCTGTCATCCACAAATGTATTTTATTTTTCTCCTATAGCATTCTTTCACCCTTTAACACCTTTCAACAGACAAGGCTAAAGTTGTTAAAAATACTCTGCTCTTTCAGAAAAATGACCCTATTGTCTATCAATACCAGTCAAAAGGCTGATTTTCTTGCTTACATTAAATAAAACAGCACATAACAGAAAATACATCAGACCAGTTTCAATTGGCACAATCCTGATGTGACTGACATACAAGATTTCCACTCCTCAGACTACAGAAAATAAAAATGTTGGAATGGTGATCATTTACAAATGTAGCAGATCCTCCCTCCTCAGCTCCAGAATCAGTGGTCAGAAAGGAGTAGAACAAATTAGCTTGGGAATTTTATTTTGCCTTAGAGTTTTTTTGGAGGGTTTTAAGTTACAAATACCTTTTCTTAAGAGAACTAAACACAAACTGCAACTGTTTCATGCTTCAAATGAGCCTGCATTGCCTACTATCACCCTGATTTTTTCAAGGTTTTCTACAGCCATCTGAAGTTTACATTCTTGTACAGAACTTTCTCACACACTTTATGTAAATAACTTCTTGTCTTCATTCTTTTATGGGGGACGAGCAACCTGATGGACTGTTGGGTTGCCCAGTGGCATTGAGGAGGTGGCACTGTCACCCTCCAATGACACTGGCATTTCAGGAAAATATAAAATTAGAGTCAGATGTTAATAAAAAAGTTTCTTTTTACCTTGAAAAGAGCTGCTGCTGTGTTGTTTGTCTGTGTCCTACAGTGACAGCCTAGAGTGAATGAAGGAGAGTCAGAAAACCTACTAGCAGGGACCATTGCAAAATTGGAGCTTGAAGCAAAGAGAGATCACATGGTTCCAAGGTACATAAAGATATGTAAAATTATACTTAAAATGTTGATCTCTTAACTTCCAAGTTCACCTATTTTTCGAAAATGTTCCCACTGAAATGTGGTTTCCTGTCTGCTGTTGACCCCACAATACTCCCTAGTATTGTCTATGTAATTTTCAGATGAGGGACATTTCTTAAACTGTCCCACTATTGTGATTTACTAAACCCACGTCACTTTGCCTGCATTTAATTTGAGGCCCCATTTGCTCCTGGATTTATAATTCTTTGTTGGGCCATTCTCTTGGCAGAAATACAGTGATTTTGCTTGGCACACTTACCCTTCCATAGTAAAAGTGAATAAATAACCAGGGGCAAGTGTGGACATGCAGTATTAATATTGTTCTAGTTCAAAGCAGCACAAACAAAAGTAATTCAAGAATAAAACAAGTTAAAGCATTCATTTAACATGACCAAAGGTGTTGATGCACTCATCCAAAGTGATCTCAGGCCAGCTGAAACTATTTTCAAATTTAGCTTAGTGTTGTCTGGGGAAAAGAAATTAGCATTAAAAATACATATGCAGAGTTGTTTAATTTGTATAAAGTAAATTTTGATTTTGGTTCAAAAATGTATTTAAAACTTAGCTTCTTAGTGATTTCAAAAACAAACCCTCCAAGGAAAAAAGAAAAGAGGCTTAATGTTTAACCTTATTTAGCCTGATGGTAAAAGGTAGACAAAGCTCCATTTGCATGCTTGCTTAAATCAGTCAGCATTTTAAACAACTGATTTCTATATTGACTCAATTAGAGTCAATGTGCAAACCTTAAAGATGCTTTTTATTTCAGACAGAACTTAAATTCTGACTAGATCATACCAGCCTAGATTACCATTCTGCCTAGATTACACCAGCTGTCGAAATGTCCAAAATCTGCAACAGGAGGAGTGCAAGGCAGAACTATCTTCTAAGTGCTGACATGAACAGAAATTATATTGCACAGAAATAAATACCTGACATCTCTATGTTGTGCCTAACAAAAAGATGTGGGCCACAAGAATGACAGTAAATACTTTTTCTTTACTCATACTAGAGAAATTTCAAGAGGATTTTCAACCACAGCTAGGTACTGTGGGCAGAAGCAAAGTATATTTATATATTTATGTCAACTAAGCATGGGGAGATAATTTTATTTCAATACTGGTTATTATTTATATTGAATACTAATATTGTATTGCAGCATGTGGAATTGTTTTGATAGATGGTCTCTGTGTGCAAATACTTACAGCCAGTCAGGAGGGGAACACAAGGGTGTGAGCATTAAAGCTCAATACTTACATGAACATCACCAGGCAAAAGACAGGAGCAGTCCAGAACCTCAGTCCTCATGGTCTTGGCCATTATCATGCTTTTTCTAGCCCTGTTATATTAGCATAGCATTGCCTAAATATCAGAGCACTGTTCTATTATCAGAACAAATCAATTTCCCACAGCATCACGACTCCAGCAAGGCAGACAGGCAGAGAATTCCCTATAAGCTGGTGCTGACTGTACTCACTCAAAAAGGTAGAATAGAAATTTTATTTTCCCAAAGAACCAAACCCTCCCTCCCACATCCTGAACACACCATCACAGCTCCTGGCCATGCTTTGTAAGGAGGGACTGTCACTGCTCTGTCATCAGCCATTGAGTCAGACCTTCCAGAGCAGGCGGTGAAGGTATGCTGAGTTTCTTAATTTCAGGCAAATGAATACACAAAGAACATAACAAGCTGACACAAAAATGTGTCAGAACTAGGATCTAAGCAACAAAACCTGTGTAAGCACTCAGGAGAAGTGGAAAGAAAAAAAAAAAGCCAAACACAACTTTATAGAATTTAAGTCAATTTCCAGCATCTTCATGACACCTCCAGGCACCACCTTCAAAAACAGAAACTGCTGACTTGCAGATTTCAGGATAGCAAGTTTGGATTTCACATATTTTATATGTATATATATATATGATTGATTTGTAATAGGAATCAGACTGTTATGAATGAACAACAAATGAAAATATGTGAGAAAGCAGCAGCAGAACTCTCAGGGTTAAAAGAATGGCCTTTCTGGTTGACAAAGAACACTTTTTCAGGGAAACCACTCCCAGAACATCATTCCCAGATGCAAAACCAAGGAAAAGCTGTTTCAGTCAAGGCAAAGGCTCTGACAGGAGCACAGCACAGACACCCCAATCTGACAACAGGAGGATGGCAGCACACTTGCAGTCTATCACAGCAGCTCATTTTCCTGCTGGTGGAACACAGACAGACACATGGCACACGCACCTTCCCAACAGGAAACAGGCAGTGGTTGCTGCTCCTTGTTTAAGAGCTACAGAGCCTTAAATAAGCAAAAATCTAAAGCAAAGTAACCACCATAACAACTGCTGACTTATGAACATGAGGACAAAGCAGCAGACCAAAAAGTGGTTTGTCACTGTCAGCAAAGGGAGCCCAAGAGATGCAGTGAGTGTTTCACACCCAGCACGCCCCTGGCTTTGTGCTGAGCACCAGAATTCCAGGCCAGACCACTCAGATGTTTTGATGGAAAAGTTGAGGAGAGTGAGTGAATGAGTGAAATCCATGGGGTACAACTGTGACCTGATCAAATAGTTTACTTAGACATTTTGCTACTTAAAAAAAAAACAACTAATCAACCAAAAAAAAACAAAACCCAAACAAACAACCCCAAAAAATCACTTTGCCTCTCTCAAAGGCTTGCACAGTTTTGTTTGGATACTGAACTCCTTGTTTCACTAAAAGCTAGCAAAGCCTAGGGTAAATCTACACCAGCAGAACTCCAGTGTCTTAAACAGAAGCCAAATGGTTCTTCTGAATTAGCATCTCTGTATTTCACTGAAATGAAACAGAAATCAAGAAAATTAAAACATGATAGACATCAATTACAACAGAACTTTAGCATGCAAAAAATCCATGCTTCACTCCCCCCAAAAAATATTTGTGTGGTTTGTATCCAAAGTTGCTGTTCAGGCTCTCTCTCAGTTTCTCTCAGAAATACATATTGCTTGTTTGTTCATAAATAAGTTGATTTCTAAAAGCATTCATTGCATTATATACAGAAATCTGCTCTTTATTTATTCATTTGTGTCATGCCCCAAAAACCCCGGACAAAAAACTGGCAGGCTGGAACTTGTAATTCCCAAGGTCATTAAAACATCAACCTTTTCACTTTTGACTCATTCAGTGTTCTAATGATTGCAAAGGTCTGTTAAAGTACAATTCCAGGACTAGAAAAAGCTAGTAGAGGACATTACATAAATGGATATTATTGATAAAAAGAAACATCCTTTTAGGAAAAGCTAAATTAGAGAAGGATTTGGAGGGAAAGTGAGATAAATTAACTGTAATCATTAGTAAAAGCTTTGAAGACCAAGCCATACCACTTAATTTAGAAAACCTAAACCATGAAACTGACAGCACAAATTAAGATGCTCACAGACAGCTCTTTGTCCACAAGCAGAGCATTTACAGAGCACAGTAGCAGTTCAGGCCAGAGCTGTAAATACCACCAAAGAATTCAAGAGTCAGCAGTCATTTTCTTAGTGCTGGGAATGGAGAAGGATTAAAGACAGCCTGGCTGGTTGGGTCACTGAGGTTGACATAAATCTCAAGTACCACGTGCTCCTGGAGCTGTGTTAAATTTCAATTGAGCAAACCCTTACATGCTTGTGGACAGTAAAGCTTCTGAGATGTCAAGGTGCAATATTTCAGGGGTCTGCTTACAAGACCTGCTTCTTCTCCTCATCAGTATCAATTGCTCCTCCCTATATTATATTTTCAATAGATAGCGTTTTAAATATTAAACTAAAGTTGATTCAAATTCGTTAAACTTTCAGTAGGCAGCTTTTAAAGAAAATAATCTATATTTAATATAAACCAACATGCATCCATGTCCTATTTATTGCTCCAGATGATGGAAATGACTTTAAATGTGGGAATTCAACTGATTCCTGTCAGCATGGTGCAATACTGCACAAAACCACAAAAAATCAGGAACCATCATTTCCAATCTTCCCAAGCCTCCAAACAATGCCCAATTGGTTCACTGCTGTATTCAGCAGTGACTTGCATTCATCTGTACCTAAAAGATTATTATAAAGCAGAAATCAAAGATATACAGCTACTTTGATAAATGAAGGACTGACAGGAGCCTTTCACAGATCACAGGACTACTCATAGCAGCTGTAAAAATAAATAGTTTTCCATACTCACACTCCTAATTTCTCCCTACTCTTTCCTGGAGTTTTCCCTTTTTCAGATAATACTTAGAGAACAAAGAAAACTTAAATTCAAAAGCATTCCTCCACTGTTGTCACTTGCCTGAAAACATGTTTATGAATAAAAAATACACTATAAATTGCCATGTAATAACTCAAAGTACAGAATGTTCTTTAGCAAAGTAGCATTTCAAAGCATGTTATCATTCTATGCATATAAATGGCACAAGAGGCATAATGTCAAGACATGACCTTTTCAAAAGAGAAAGATGGATGCATTGAGAAATATATCCCCCCACTTTCACATTTACTTCATATAGCCTCTCCAGACAAAGTACACATAACTTCCAACTCCAAAATACATAGAATTTAGTGTCTTCTCACTAAAAAACACTTTTCTTTAAATTCTGTGTCAGTGACTCTTCTCTTAAAATTATATCTCTGTTCAAGAGAGCAAAATCACCCTGCCCTTCAGTAACAGATAAATATCAACTCAGCAGCTGATAAATATCTTTACATCTCCATTGCAGTGTTAGCAAAACTTAGCATTTTATCTGTGTTGTTTTGTTTTTTTTTCCCTTGAACATTGAAATGGTTTCTTACACATTAACACATCAGCTTCTCTGCTGCTCTTGGCAACATGAGATTTATTAATCTGCTAGCCTCCAATACTGCTCCTCTGAGTCACCCAGGAGAGGACTCAGAACCCACAGATGTCTAGGAAAAAGTTTGCCACACATTTCCCAGGAGTCAGCTTGCAACAGATACTAAACACTGCCATTAAGTAGCACATCTTTCCTGAGAACATATATTTTTCATGTCCAAAATAAATATCTGAGAGCAGAACGATAACAGAAATAGTGAGAAGCCAAATCAGCAAGCTAAAGATTGTGTGGAGAAGAGAAGCAACATTAAAAATTAATGTGAAACAAAAAGAAGCAGTATACTCAACAAGGCAGTACAAACACAGAAATTGTGATTTTCTTTTTTTTTAGGCAGACAGAGGATGTCAGAATTAGAACAGCTGTAGAGAGCTGACTGTATCAAATTTGCATTAGAATTCAAGCATGAGTTTTCTTAAGAAGAACAGAGTGTTTTCAGAGCAGAAGGCAGACAGTAACCATGAAAGTAAAAAAAGGGACAAAAACCCACAAAAACAAAACAAAACAAAACAAAAAAAACCCCACAATAATAAGCTAATAAAAAGAAGTTTGGGAAAGTTGGAAAAGTACAGCAAATAACATTTATCCTATTTGAAAATATGAATCTTCATTGAGCTTCAAATATTATTACAACATAACTTTCCTCATGTGAAATAGTTGCATAGAACCTATAGCAGGAATGAACAGCCAACAAGAATGGGGAAATTTTTATCATTTTGAGGTATTTTACTCTACATTTTTCAGTTGTTTCAACATTTTAACATTTCTAGTTAGAAACAGTGCTTCTTAAAATGTCCTGCTTGTGTCAGAACTTTCCACTGCTTTGGAAAAAACTCCTTTTCTGTTCATTTAGGCACTTTTATTCTGCTTTCCAAAAATGGTTATTCCAGCAAACAAAAATCCACTAATTTGCACAAAGAGCCACTCTGGATGGATCCACAACAGATTTTTTTCAATGCACACTTACACAGTACAGCTAAATTCAGTAGTGACATGCCAGTTAAAGTAATTTGGAAAAAACAATGCTGAATGTGAACATTTGCTGGCAGAGCAGTCACTGTTCCTGATGTAGCTCCAAATAAAAAGTTTAGTCCCAGTTAGAACACTCATGATACAGATTGTCCTCCATGTGCCCTCTCCTTTCAGAACTTCACTGGGTCAGGGCTTAACTTCCCACAGAGCCAAACACAAGCAATGCAAAATTTTTGTTTTAAACTAATACAAATAATGAACATAGTAATTGACTTCTAAAACAGACAGTAGGCCCTTAGCCTTCCATAAAAAATGAGATAACTGTGACTCCAGACTTCTTCTAGATGTGAATTCTTTAGTAAACCTGCCCACATACATTTCAGCAAATGTTGAAATGTTGGTGTCACCTATAACTGCACCAGCAGCCATGGGAAAATTCATGCCATACTCACTACCAAACCTACACATATCTAAAATTTGGCAAAGATTTTACTCACAAGTTTTTCTTGGGGTTAGTTAGCTGGGTAACTTAGTTCTCTAGTTACATTTACAGTAAACCATGCTAATATTTTGGACAGATTTTTCCAGTGTTCACTTGATGCCACTCATTGTTTAAAAAACATTGAAGATGAAATGAAACAGCTGCTTTAAGGCAGCTTTAGGAGGTCTCAAACTCTTAGAGCATCACAGATTATTTACAACATATAACAGGGTGAGGAAAAGAGATGTATTGAAATACTAAAGTAATCTAATTAAATTTATATGACTTTTTCAGTGGGGATTTAATTTTCTTGTGACTTTTCCTTCCTTTTGTCATTCCGTAAACTTAAGTCATATTTTATTCAATTTTAATAAAGATATTACAATGAAGACAATTTGGACATCCCAAACCATCACCACAAAATATATTGTCCTTCCTCTTCTAAAAGGATGGGTCCTTTTTTCACAGAGGAGCCCTCTTCTTCCTTGCTCAAAGTTACATCTCAGAGGTTTTGGGGAAATAGAGTTTAGAACAAAATCAAATTCTGTACTTGAAAATGCACATGCAGCTTTATGAGACTTGGAACAGGCCTGGAAGCTGTAATTTTTTTATCTTTATCTTAATCCTCACAATGACACATATGCTGATCTTCTGCACCCCTGTCCAGGAGTGTGGAAAACTGAGAACTTCAGATAAATCTTTAAGGAATAATGGGGTTTGTAAGTTTAAATTTCTGTATTAAGCATTATGCAAAGCTTTAGTGGAACACTCTTATTTTTAGATTAAGTCCAGCTCTGCATGAAGAAATAAAATACTTAATCTCCAAATCACTTATTTTGCCACCATCATTACCCTCTGGCATTACCAGAAGGTCAAAGTCAGAGTGAGGTTCTGTAAAAAAAGTAAGATAATGTTTGCACTGAGGAGTTTTTGATGTGTCCAACATGCCTTTCCTAGGCCAGTGAAGTGACTCTGGCACTGGAGCACAAACTCCAACCTGCAGAACTGGCACCACTCTGGCTTTATTTCCCACCTCAGACAAAGGACCTGCTGCAGACTCTGCTGTTCTGCCAACATCACAGCAATGCTTTATATCATGAGCCCTTCCTACATTGCTGGGTAAACAAAACCAAACACCTCAGTCTTCCATTCTACTTGACTTTTGAGAAATTGTCGACATGGATCACAGGAAAACATTTACTTCTCTGAGAACCAATGATGACTGCCTCAGAGAAAATATTTCTGATTTAAATAGGTTTCTGCATCACTTTCCCTAGTGCAGCTAACATGAGGAAGTAAATGCTTAAATTGCATCTATTTGGGCTTCTTTAAAATAGCATTTATCAGTTTGTTTGCAACATAGTTAGGTGTGAGCAGTATGCTCTTGACCATGTCAATGAAAGCCAGCAGAGACAGTCTTTAAAAATGCTACATTCCCCATCCTAGGAAATGAATAATTTTAGTCCTAAAATGTCTTGGAAAACTGCTTCTCAGCAGATCTGTTATATTAAATGGGTTACTAGACCTAAGCAAAACCCCAAACAAACTAATGACTCCCACAGAACAGATCCAGGACAGTCAAAATGATCTTATTTCAGAGGAGATGTTATCAGAAAACTGTCCTGTTCTACATATTGAAAAGCTTCCAGAAGACACTCATGCTATAGTACAACAATATTCTCATTTTTAGAGGTAACTAAAGCAAGACACATCTTAATAATTTATAAATTATCCAGGCGGTGACAGATCAAAGTCAACTAAGGCAAAAGGTTTGGGGAAAGAAAAAAAAATTAAATCTTTTGTGTATGGAAGTGACAACAATATTAGACAATGCAGGATTCAAGAAAATTCTCTGCAATACTGGTTTAAAACTACTGGTTTTTTAAAGATATTTAAATAAATGAACAACATTATATTTAAAAATGTATTAACCACCACACAAACAAAAATGTTGCATACTAGTTACAGATAATGAGACAGAGGATTGAACTCAAAATACAGAATATAGATTCTCAAATATAATTTGGTCAGGCCTCACTTTCTGGTGGTATTACTGCCAGAGAAAATGATGGCAGAACAATTTTCCTGGGGAGATCCTTTAGTTTCCCAGACTATAGTCTTCAAAAAGAAATAATCCATCCATCTGGCTCTTTCCATCCACCAGGGCAAATCTTACCTCTTCAAACTGAACTACAGCAATGCAACTCTTACAGTCCCATTGCAGCCTCACAAATTTTAATTCCCACACTTTCTTCTATGTGCTCCAACTGGCTCATCAACTGCCTGCTACTCATTGTACCTCTCTCCTCTTTACTTCAAAAGTGTATTAGTGTTTAATTCCTCATTCCCTACTTCAGTCTTACCCCAATGCTCTGAACTTAAAGTGAATTTACAGATATTCCACAAGGCAAGGAGAGAAAGGAACAGAATAGCCTTTGGCAGCTCTCAAAATGCTGTCACCATTGTCTTTGTAGTGGCACAGATACAGTTTTGTTACAGGTGGCAGAGCTTGGAAGATTTGGTTTGTAACCAAAACATTTGGTAGTTTTGGTAGAATTGTGCCTTGTTTTGTCCTTGGAAGCACTGAGCCCACTGCACTGACACAAAAATGCAGTGAAATCAATGCAAGTGAGCACTGATTTACTGTGCAAACACACAGCTGACCAAGCCACCTCAGAGTCACACCTCAAATACTTCAGGACCAGTTTGAATATACACAGTGCATCCTCAGATGTGAGCAGAAGTTCTTCAAAAGTTATCCAGATATATCTTCGGCATGGAAATAAAAATGGAGTCAAATGTAGATATATGGGAAATAAAGAGTAACAAAATCTGCATGGGACTACCAGTTCTGGGTACTACAGAGAACGTCCTGCACCACCGAAATTTTATGTCTGTGAACTTTAGAAGTAACATTTTTGTAGGACTGGAGATTTATTGGTTTTATTTAGCATTGAGCAGGAAAACAGTTTTTACATTGATTCTAGTTGGACATCACATTCTGAACAAACAGGAGGGAAGCAGAAGGCCAAAAACTAACACTAAATGGATTTAGTTTGGGGGAAATTCTCTTAGCACAAGTCTTGTTCCTGGACAGCCATTTCCTTTCACATTATTTATGACTACTGAAATTACTCAGCATCTTCCACAAAATATTAATACAATAAATGCAGACCAGCTTTTTCAGCATCTCATTAATTCAGGACAACATGGTTACATGGGTTTTTTTCCTGTATTTGCAATGAAATAATATATAAAATACATGTATTATTTTTATTATAGCAACATTTATTTGATGCTATTTGAATGCAGAGAAAAAAAGGTCAGGGGTTCTCAGTTTAAAGTACCTGAAGGAGCATTTGAGTTGTGCCAAGAACCAAGAGAATTTTAAAAGTATAACGAACAATTTGAATGACATATTGGGATTTGAATGTTCAATCCACTTTATTCTTAGAAGCAGTTAAAAATAAAATTTGTTTAAAACAGAAGAAAGAAAAGCAGCACATCTACAAACACACACAGCCTAAAAGAATTCCCTAGAAGGAGAAATCTAAGAGATATTTTTTGTAAGTCAGCCTGGAGAATGAATAAACTAAGATTGAAATCTAAGAGAAGGTACAGCTAGAACAAGAAGAGTATTGAGGAAAAAGAGGAGAAATGGTTTTGTTTTATCTCATTTCTACAGGGAAAAAATCCAGCAAAATCTCTACCAGGTTATTTTGAATTTGTTATTTTTGGTGACGTTTCTGTTGATGTTTTATTTTGCTTTCCCAATTGTCTCACATTCCTGAGCAACTGTATACAACAAATTCTACTAAAAACTCTTCTTTGAAACTGTATTTTGTAATCCTCTACACTTCCTGCCTC